>QLOH01001119.1:0-129695 GCA_026901365.1 Sesbania bispinosa | reverse complement strand
TTAAAAAAAAAAAAATCAACCAATCTATAAAGACATTAGGGACAATGTCTTTGATTAGGTGGGGGAGGGAAAGATGGTCCGTTTTTTTTTTTTTTAAAATAAAAATTAATAGGATAGGCAGAGTAAGGAGTTATGTTTAACTCTTGATACGCATCCCGTTAGTTAAAAAAAAAAAGAATTTGTGTTTTTGTTTTAAGCTTTCCAGTAAAGTTAAAAGTGCAAAACAAAAACATAGAAAAAAAGGTGATTTTAAGATTTTTATAACATGATTGAATTTATTCATAACATCTTGAAATTAATTGGTTTGGCAACAGAGATTTGAATTAAATGGATCAATTTTGATAGTTATTAGCCGTGAGGATTTGAGCCTTGTTGACAAATTAAACTTTCTTTCTTGTGTGATTTTCACCCATGGAATTTGTTACTTCAGAACTTGCTTTGATTCTTTTTGAAACTACTCTTGCACATGCATGAACACAAATGATTAAGGGAAATTTTTCTTTCACTTGAATAAATTACCCAGTTAAATAGACAACCTTACATTATTTTCCTTTGAATCACCCTTTTTAAGCCTTATTTGTTGTCTCTCGTTCCATACTTAAGTATAAAACCAAACTTTTACCTAACCTTATGGAATAGAAGAGTATTGGATTTATCATAAGAATGGATTCTTGAACAACTGTGGGGGAATGTTAATTATGTGGGTTGCTACATAGTTAGTGCTTCATTGTTATGTAAAAAAAAAAAAACTAAAAAAAAAAGAAAAAAAAGAAAAAAAAAGGAAGATATGCAAAAGAATGAAGAATCCAAATGATTGAATGATGTACTTAAACTTCAATGTTTGATTTCATATGTATCTATCACACTTGTTACTTGGATTCGTTCTCCAAACCTCTTTTACTCTCTTTGGTTTAACTTGTCATATTTGTTTGTCCCTCTCCATAATTGTCACTCCATTAGTACCCTAATAAAGACCTCTTAATTTGTGGATGTATGTGTAATTTGCAGTGGATAAGTAGAAGATAAACAAGCTTATGATAGTGCAATTTTCATGGGTCGAATTTGAGAGAAACACAGACCTTTTAAACACTTGAGAGATTGAGAGTACTTCCTGCGAGGTTCTATCAATTTGAATCCACTATTTTCAATTGAAGTTGCCTTTCTATTTTTGAGATGCATAAAAATAAGAATTCATGAATGTTATGATGTCTTGTAATCACCTCTAGCTCATGTTTTCTTTACATTTCACTAATTTCATTGGAAAGCACCACTTTGAGTCAATAATTCATGCTTGTTTCCAATTTTGCCCGGGACGTGCAAAAGATAAGTGTGGGGGAATTTGATAAATACAAATTATAAACATTAATCATCCCTCAAATTTAACTTTTTAATGCATTTTTTATGCTTAATTAACAAGTCATAAGCATATTATGCCAATTCAGGTTCATATTGGGCTCAATTACATTTTTTCAGCATTAAACTGTTTTCGTATTTCAAGCATAACTTGAGTTCTAGACATCTAAAAATTATGTTCTTTACATTGTAGGAAAGATAAAAGAGAGCCCTAAAACTTTGATGAAGAACCCAAAAGCTAAATCGGATGGCTAGTGAGTCTAAATGGGCTTGGAAGACCGAATAGTCAGCATCATATGAAAACCTGACCAACACTCAATGATTGGGCCATAACTTGGGCTAGAAAACTCCTTTTGGGCTCAACCCAGCGGCATTTGAATGCTAAGATCCAGAGCTTGATTTCATATGAAGAAAACTCTCTTGGATTCTGCCAGATTGAGGATGATATGCTCGGTGCAAGTGGGAGACAAGTAGGTGAATGATAGCTAGAGTAGGTGAATAATTCAAAGTAATGGACAAATGCATTAGGTAATTGATCAATAAGTCCATTTGTGGACAAAAGATGCTTAGTCATTGCTGAGTGATCATGTTTGGAATGACATCTTTTCCCCTCCTATAAATAGGAGGGCTTGCTAGGGAGAAGAGCATCCAAGTTGTAGTAGAAATTACTAAGAGTTTCATTTACTTTTGTTCATCTTTTTGTAAAGTCTTCATGGAAGGCTAAGTTTTTATTCAATTCAAGGAGTCAAGCTTATTTTAATCTTGGTTTTGAGGTTTGATCTTCATTTATATGCTGATTGAATTACATCTACCATGCTTTTCTACTCCACTTGCTTCAATTCCATATTTCTTTTATCAAAGCTTGATTGGTTAACATGTTTTGGTTATGAAATTTGTTATTGATGTATGTTGTACTCTTGATTGGTTAATCATCATACAATGATTGAAAAGCATATAGTAAGCAATTAAATTGAAGGTGTTCATTTAATTATTTACTTCAATTGGGTTCCGTTTATAAAAATTGATTTGGATCTAACATAAGATTTTATGGTTATTTGATCTTGTTAATCTTAATCAATTGAATTCTGGGAATTATTTCAGTAGTGAATCCGAGATCATTGTAGGGGTTCCACATGATTCTAAGTTGATAGATTTAATCTCTTGAATGCATGTTATTAATAACCAATGATTTACCATGAAAATAGCCTCTGAATTCCTTGGATTGATATTGTCTTGAATTGATTCAACCTTTGCTTTTAACTTGATCTTTTATTTTCTTCAGTTTATTCCAATCAATCAAACACCCCCCTAAAGAAGGATTAATTTGAGTGGATCTTCAGGGTTCGACCCGGTTTATACCATTCTACTACAAGTAGTTTGCAGATCGGAGAATTATAAGTATAATTTTGTGCAGGTTCGACAACTGTCAATGTACATGACAATGTTAATGGAGAAATATTTATTTATTTATTTTTTCTTTGCGATATAAGAGAAAAATGATGATATGGGTAAAAATAATTATGATATGAATGAAAAATGTATGAGATGCATGCTATAGTTAATGGAGATTTTTTTTTTATTTTTATTGTTTTTTTTTTGTAAAAGAAATATTTTCACCATCAATTTATTTTATTTTAAAAAGGAAATATTATGTTAATGAATAAATGAATGTTATTTTTTCTGAAAAAATTATGGACCATGACATTGCCGGGGATCCACTTGATAGTATCCTTTATTTATTTTTTTTATTGTGATTTTTTTTAGTTCTTTTGTTTCCTTTTTTTTTTCCTAGTTTATGACTAGATCTTCTACTTCAAAATTAATTGAATTTGATCCAGAAATTGAAAGAACTTTACACAGATCTAAGAGAAAATTGTTTGCTCAAGTTAAACAACCTGTTGATATAAATCAATTTGAACAAATGGCTAACAATGTGCAGGATAGAACTTTGAGGGAATTGGCTGCTCCTGATGTTACATACCAACCTTTGTGCATTGAATATCCAAACTTGGATGTTGATTTTGAACTTAAATCTGGTTTAATTCACTTGCTTCCGAAATTTCATGGTCTTGCAGGAGAAGATCCACACAAACATCTAAAAGAGTTTGAAGTGGTTTGCTCCTCCATGAAACCTCAAGGAGTTGCTGAGGAACACATCAAATTGAGAGCTTTTCCTTTCTCACTTACTGATGTTGCTAAAGATTGGTTGTTTTATCTTCCTGCAGGTTCTGTAACATGTTGGAATGACATGAAGAAGGTATTCTTGGAGAAATACTTCCCTGCTTCAAGAACTGGTGCTATTAGAAAGGAAATTTGCGGAATTAGGCAAATGACTGGAGAGTTTTATCTTCCTTCACGCCCCTTTCACAAAACTCACACACATTCAGATTTTTGTTTTTCAATAACTCAAACCCTAATGAAGAGAGAGGGAAAAAAAGAAAGAAGTGGGAGAAGAAAGGGGACGTTGTGGCTTGAAGAAGAAAGGGACGCGACCGTGGCGGCGGCGCGACGGCTGAGGATCGACGAAGTTGGGACGTGTGCAGCGTCGTTGCTGGTGTTCGTGGCTGGAAGAAGGAAGGTGGTTGGACGCACAACAGCTTCGGTTTGGCGCGCAATGATGAATGGCGGCCATGGTTGCAGGAGCTCGCGTGGCGGCTGGCAGCGGAGGACGCGGCAGAGGAGGGTGATGGTGACTGTGATGCAGAGGGCATGAGGTGGCTGATCAAAAGCTGCGACGGCCATGGTGGTCTCACAACAGGCTGAACGTAGAACTGGAGATGGCTGGACACAGTGGCAGCCATGGTAGCTACGTAGTGAAGATAAATCAGGGGCTGGACTTGGGCTACTGGTTTTGGTATTTCTCTATTCTATTTTGGTATGGATTGACAATGGGGTTTGGGTGTGGTTACATGGAAGGATGGGTATGTCTTCAGAGGAGACTGGTTGCAATGAAAAAAAAAACTATTTAATAGAAGTAACATTGGCATCATTGATTGTTTTTCATTCTATTTTTTTTTGTAACATTTGATCATTGTTTCTCTGTTGAAATTGGATTTTATTGTTTGGTTGAATTATCATATTGTATGCTAAAAAAACTTATTGAAATTGAGCATGTGACCATGGGATGTATACTCACAGAAGAAATCTAAGTTATAATCACACCCACTTTTCACTCTATCAAAGCTAAAGGGGAAGATTACTTACTTGCTGTGTTTTTGGCTATTGATCAACTGCTTTCTTGTCAAATGATGTTCCTAGTTACCTTCCTTGAGATCCTTGAAACCCAAGCATTCCTCTGTATTTTCTCCCTCTGAGTGCTCTGTTTCTTTCTAATCTCAGAATTGAATTCGAACTCTACTTTCAACGAGATCCCCTTTAGACCAACCCCCCTCTCTCATTTTGTTCTCTCTTTTTCTAATTCTCCCTCATTTTGTTTTTTTTCATTCTTCTCTGTAACCGTGTGCCCCTCTATCCATTCTGGATAATTCTCTCTCTCCCATCTAACAGTGTGTAGCTGGCTTTTTTATACCATCTTGACTCCAACCACCTCCTAAAACCACTTCCCCCATTTTCTCACTTCTAGCAACGAATTCTCCCACTAACAACTAACATCCCTTTATTTTCTCAACTCAAACCCACTCTCCAAGATATTTTATTTTATTATTTTTTTTAATTTTCTGAATATTTAGAATCATTATTTTTATTTTTCTGATTTTTATTTTTATTTTAACTAAAACAAATTTAAGTTTATTATTTTTTTATTTTTTTTATTTTTGAAATTGAAACTTTATTATTTTTATTTTGAGATTTATTAAATTTAACAAAAACAAAAATTAAAATAATATTAGCCTGGATAAAATTGGGTATTCACACAATGCATTCATCAAACTTTACATTCAACCTTTTGGTGTATTACCCAACACCGATAGGGTCTTTACACTTAATCCTCTAACCTGGATCGAGCTCAATACCATTCAAGGAATGTCTCCCTTGTGGCCAATTAACCTTCTATTTTAATTAGCAACACAGTCACATTTTAACATTCATAATCCTCTTGGGTACAAGACCTCTTTTTCCTCTTTGGACCAAACTCCCATTTTTCCCCTTTGGACCGAAGTCCCATTTGGTTTCCATTTAATGGTCATGCATTTATACATATATTCAGTGTATAACATAGGAGAATCCACAGTCAACATATCACCTTAGCATTTAACATATAAGGATAAGAAATGGAAAGGTTTACAACATTTATTCATTCCCTCAACCCTAACTACATCAACTCCCTACATGTTCTTTCAATCATAGAATAGGAATAATTTCAACTACATACATATCCAAGTTACTAACATCAATATACAAGCATTTCACCCAAGAGCCCCAAATCCCCTAACCTGGGGTTTGAGACATAACAACATTTAACCAAATCAATCCAACAATCAATCCTAGATTCACCTCTAATCAACCACAATCAACAATATTAGCAAGGAAAGAGAGATTAGGGAGCATACGTAGGCATTCAATCGAAATGAAAGTGAGTGGGTGAAGCACACTCACCTTAAATGGAGGAAACTAATGAAAATGGGGAGAAGAGGAAGATGATATCCAAGCTCCAAGGGTGGGGAAAGCTCCAAGCTAGCTTTACTCCTCCTTTCTCTCACTTTCTCTCTCTAAGATCCTCTCCCTCTCTCTCTAAAACCCTAAGGAAGAAGAAGAATGAAGAAATGGGAGGATTCTGCGCGTTTTTAAAGACAGGGACGCGTTTGCACGCTCAAGCGCACCCCAGTGCGCAAACTTTCTGAGTTGCGTGCACTCAAGCGCGCACCAGGGCGCAATCTCTCTGAGTTGCGCGTGCTCAAGCACGCATCAGGGCGCTCGAGCGGCCAAACCTTCTGTTTGGAGGTGCAAATAAGGTGGGAATACTATCGCATAGCATATCAAACTGAAGCCCCGAATTTAGCTTTCCAATGCAAGTGGAATCACCTCAATTAGGCACCTATAACTCTAGATACTATCGAATTAGTGCACCAAGGTCATTACGCTTAAAACTCAAAATTAAGCAATAACCTTGGTTGAAGCCTAACGGGGCACACTTTACATGAATCATGTTATAACTCATCAATTCACTCCACTAAGGCTAACATTAAGGGTTCTAAGTGTCCATGAGACTATGCTTCTCTATTCCCTTGTTCCTTTCCATCAAATCACCTTCTACCTCGGTTCCCTGAGTCCATGCCTCATCTCTTCTTTCCTGTCAATTCGTTTAAGATTAGTTCCTTCCGTTTTAATCTAATTCTCTTGTTCCAATGTCTCTACTTCCTTCCTCACCTCTTCACCATGCTAGCCTTTCTTCCACCAGGTGTGACTCCTCCTATGCTAACTCTTCAGTCAGGTTTGGCTTAATACTTAGTTTTTCCCTTCTCGGTTCACTTAAAACTCATAACTCTTAATCGATTCCCTAACTCACATCTTATTTTCCCTTCCAATCCCTAAGTTCTCAACTCACTTTAATCTTCCCTTCTTGCGGTGGGATTCACAGCCTAAGGCTTCCACGGTATTTCTAGATTCTAATTTCCTGGATTTTACACAATGAGCAAAATAGCATTAAAAAAAATGAGAAACTATCTCTAACTCATGACCACACCACGCACAAGACCCACCGGAAGGCAGTAATATCTTCCTTTTGATTAAATTTTGTTTTGATGGAATTATATTTAACATTACTCTCCAAACGAAACCAGAAATTTTTTACGGCAAGAATTTTGACCAAATAAACCTGTATAAAGGCAAATCTGCATATATATCTTCATTAACAACCAATTGATAAGTTGATCGCACAATATAAACACCATCATTAGTAACATTCCGCCGCCAAGAATCCAACTTGTCGAGTTGTAAGGACAAAGAATCAATATCTGCTAACAGTAAAGCTAGTTGTTCATGCTCCCATTGAAAAAGAGGTCGCCTCCAACTCCAAATCCACTCCCAGGACCCATCCCTCCATGCTACCAAGTCAGCAACCGAGGCTCTTTTATTGTTGGCAATTGAGAATAGTCTTTTATATTTTTCACAAAAAGCTATCGCTCCACACCATGGTTCCAACAAAAGTAAGCATTACACCCATCTCCTATTATCTTTTCACAACTATTATAGAACCAACCATCTGTAATTCTCACCTCCGTATCAATACTCCTAAAGTCAGCCCACCACATTGATCCTTTATGCACCTTTTAATTCCCCCTCAATATATCTTCACCATAAATAGAAACTAACACCTTATTCCACAACCTATTTTTGTCAACTAATAGCCTCCATCTCTATTTTCCTAACAAAGCGAAATTAAAAGCTCATAGGACTCTAATTCCCAACCTTTCATGCCTCTTACTTCTACACACATCCTCCCACGCTACCTAAGGAATCTTACCATGCTCTTCACTCCCATCCCACAAAAAAATCCTAAATAAAGATTCAAGTTTAGAAATAGTACCTTTTGGCGCCTTGATGAAGGAAAGAAAGTAGATCGGGATGGAATGGACAACGGATTTCAAGAGGACACTTCTGCCACCAAAGGATAAAGTTTTGCTTTTCCACTTAGATAGCCTTTTCTTCACCTTATTAATCACCGGTTCCCAAGTATTCAACTTTCTTGAATTTGCACCAATAGGGAGACCCAAAACATAAAAGGTAAGGAGCCCACTTTACAGTTTAAAAATAATGCCATACCATCCAATATCCTCTTGTCAACATTTACCCCATAAAGGTTACTTTTATGAAAATTGACTTTAAGGCCTGACACCAACTCAAAAAGTTGTAGGGTAGCCTTAATAGCCCAAATATTATGCATAGAAACCTCCCAAAGAATTATAGTGTCATCTGCATATTGCAAATGAGACACTAACACCGAGTCTTTACCAGTCTGATGGCCAAGAAATACCTGAGAGTCAACTGCTTACTCATCATAGCGTGGAAACCCTCAGCAACAATGAGAAACAAAAAAGGAGCTACAAGATCCCCTTGCCTTAATCTCCAACCAACACCAAACTCACCAGAAGGACTCCCATTCAACAACATAAAAATCCTAGCAGTGCTCAAACATTCTGCTACCCATGCTCTCCACCTATACGGAAACTCCATACTCTCCATAACATACTGTAAGAAAGCCTAATTAACTGAATCACAGGCCTTTTCAAAGTCCAATTTAAATAACATATTGCTTTTTATTCTCTCTTTTAAGCTCCTCTACAATTTCATTTGCGATCAAAATGCCATCAAGAATAAATCTTCCTTGTATAAATGCTAACTGGCAATCTGATATGATACTGTTAATCACCCTGCGCAATCTGTTGGCTAACAACTTTGCCACAACCTTATAGATACAACCAATTAAAGAAATTGGCCTATATTCTTCAACTCTTTGTGGATTTTCTGTTTTGGGAACTAACACAATAAAGGAGCTATTTGATCCCTTAACAAGCTTTCCATTAGTATGGAATTCATGCACAAAAGCTAAAAATTCAGATCTCAGTACCTCCCAGAATTATTTAATGAAGTTAAAATTATAACCATCTGGACCTGGACTTTTTGAGCCTTCACAATCTCACACGGCTTCCCTCACTTCCGCCTCAGAAAAAAGGTGAAATCAGCAAACTAGCTTCCCCCTCTGATAACTGTTGGAAATGAACTCCATCAAATCAAGGTCTACTATGCAAATGCTCCTGAAAGTGTTGCTCAAAGAAACTCCTAACCCTCTCTTTCATTTCAACTGGTTCAGAGTACCGAACATTGTGAATCAATATAGATCTGATCTTATTCCGTAATCTTCTTCTATTAATAAAACCGTGAAAGAACTTAGTATTGATATCATCTCCTCTCAACCATCTCAGCCTTGACTTCTGAAAAAGCAAGTTATCTTTCATATACATGAAATGACTAAATTAAGCACGACATTCCTTTCGGTACTCAACTTTTTCCTTTGAAAGCCTGCACTCTCCAACCTTCAAATCCAACAAGTCAGCATTAATCCTTGCCTCCTCAATTTTACTATCCAAATTACCAAACGTTTCCTTATTCCACCCCCTTAACAGATTCTTCAATGCCTTCAGCTTTTCTTTCAGAACATAGATTGCTCGACCATCAACCTGTAATGCTCTCCAATGTCTCTTTACAAATTCTGCAAAGCTGGGATTAGACCTCCAACAATCAAGGACCTTAAAAGGTTTTGGTCCCCAATTAATAACCCCAGTTTTCAATACCACAACACATTGATCAGACAAACCTCTTTGTAGTCCCCACTGCGAAGAGTTTTGCCACTACAATAGCCAAGAAGGAGAAACCAAAAAACGATCCAACCTGCTCATACAACTGCCATCGACTTTGTAACAAGTATATTTCCTCCCAAGATCCACTAATTCAGCTTCCTCAATAAACCTAGAAAACCACCATATGTCATCACTTCGCCATAAGGAACTAGAACCTTTTCGCTCAAGTTCAGATTTCACTGCATTAAAATCTCCACAAAAGCACCATAATTCACCCCTACGTATTCTCTTCATTTCCACTAATCTCCACCAAAGATCCTTTTCGCCAGACACATCACAGGGAGCATACAAATTAACAATATTACAAAATATATTTTCCTCCCCCCACCAACCACATGAACCTAAAAAATTTGAATTAGAATAAATCTCATGCAGTTGGAATTTGGATTTTCTCCACATGGACAGTAACCCTCCTAACAAGCCTTCTGCAGGTAAAAAATTCCACTCAAAATCATCATCCCCCCACAAAAAACCACACAACTTATTTATAGAATATACTACATGACTTTTTGTTTCAACACATTATAAATATTAATAATGAAAAAAAAGATTTTGTAATCCAATAAATTTTGGACTATAATAAATGACATTAACTTAAATTTTAATTCTAAATAAGAGGAAAAATAAATTGATATTTTATATAATTTATATAATCATGATAATTTAGCAAAAGTTATAGTTTTTTCTATATGATAAATTTTAATATGAAAATTTAAATAAGGAATTTACAAACTATAGTTAATGACATGCCTTTTTGTTTCATTTCTCTTTTATAAATATTAATGAATTTTTTTTTTGTAAACCATAAGTTTTGGACTATAAATAATGAAATTAACTTAAATTTAAAATATAAATAAGGGGAAAACTAAATTGATATTTTAAATAATTACTATAATTAAATTATTATTGTAATTACTATCACTATAATTTAGCAAAATTTGTAGTTTTATTTTCAATATCATAAATTTTAAAATGAAAATGTAAAAAGGGGGAAAGCAAAGAGACTGCCATTTTCACCATAATAATAATAATTTAGAAAAAAATTGTTGTCTTTTTATTTTTTCTTGGATAAATTTAATGTTAAAAATGTATAAATGGGCTTTAATATTAATATAATTGATATAGTTGTCAAGCAATATAATTTATATAATTTTTAAATGTATATTTTATCATGTATATTGACCAAGAATAGGAAAACACCTTCTTTGTTATCTAGAATAAGTGTAATTGTTGGAAAAAAATATTGTAGTGGTAAAAAATAATTTAGACCTTTATTATATGATTATTATAATATTTTATTTGGTTTTATATTTAATATTTATTGTTATTATTTTTACAATAAAAAATAAATTTTATTTTTATTTGTAATTTAATGACAAACCAAAGGAGTAAATGTATATATAATATAAAAATTAAAACTTTATATTAAAATGTGTTATTATCTAAATTGTAATATGGCTAAATGTTATAGCTCAAAGATCCAAAATTAGGGATGTGAACGGGGCGGGGGCGGATAGGCACTACCCGTATGCATATCCGTTAAAATTAACGAATACCCATGCGGGTAACGGGTATTCGCGGGTATTCATTAATGTTTAAGAATTTAAATTTTATAAAAAGAAAAAGAGGAAATCTTCTATAATATATTATAATATCATACTATATATATATATAAATAATCATTATATAATAGCTTTACATGTTAATATATTAAAAATATCATCATAAAATAATATAAAATAAATTATATCTTATCATAAAATAATAAAAAATCCTAATATTCAAATATATTTAATAGAAAAATATGTTTTAATGAGTATGCGGGTACCCACGGGGCGAGTAGTATAATATCCGTCCCCACCCATTATATAAATATGCGGGTACCCATTGCGGGTATATCCACTGCATCCAAATGTACAGTTTTTTTTTACATCCCTATCCAAAATAATATGATGTTTTTCTTCCTCTTTACCCATTTATATCACATTATTTTTTCTATAAAGATTCTGTTAGTATAATATATTATTTTGATCGGCCGATACCACAAAATGTTATACTTTTGTGATATAAATCACTTGTCTCATCTACATGAGGTAATCTTACTCGAATCAAGAACATCTATATCCTAGTAGAGCTGACTCTTTTAGTAGAAATTTTTTCTTTACATCAAAACTTGGACCTAAGACTTCACTTAAGGAGAATAAAGTATGTCCATTTGAAACCAACCCCCTTGGTAATCTCTTTTAATTCTTGATAGCATTTTTAATTATAGTTTTATAATTATAATATTTATATTTATATTTCGTTTCTATTATGATCGATTCTAACACAATATATATGAAAGTATGTTGAATTTTTTATATGGTAATAATTGTATCATAATACCTACTGATTTAACTAATATTTATTATGAAATTATACATGTTTTCAAACAATTAACTATTTTATTTATTTAAATTTTATTAAATATTTTAACATGTTACAATTGATTTTGATATTTAATTGTGTATATCATATTTTTCAATAATTTCTTTTTAAATGATAATGTCATAATATAATTGTTATTTCTTTTATCACATAATTCTCTATAATTGTGAAATATAAAATATATTAAAAAGAGAAAAATATCAGTTAATTAACATAATTTTTTGTGTATGACACGAATATCAAAATTTATAATAATAGTAATAATTCAATAATTATATATTATTGGTGTAAAACATCTAATGATGGTTTGTCACATTATTAATTAGTTTAATAGTATATGAGATGTTACATGACAACACATTATTAGATATTAGTATAATTTTTTTACTTATATAATAATTAAACTCTAATAATAATAATAATAATAATAATAAAAAAAAAAAAAGCATGCCACGTTTTTTTTGGGTTGCTTTTGGATTGGGTCTCAGTTTGACCTGACAAACTGTAGGCCTATCCACATATACTTTTTGGGACTTTTTAGTCTTGGAAGCCCAATACCGCTAAACAATTAAAAACTCTCATTCGGTCTAAGCCACACTTTTTGAAAAAAAAAAAGATGTAAGCCATAATTGACCAAAAACACTAGTTTTTGTTTTGTTTTTTTTTTTTTTTGACGAAGCCGAAAACACTAAAGTAAGCCCCACAACAAGCCGTTTGAGATGGTTGTGAGTTTTCAGTTTTTGGTTTTTAAAAATTTTAAATCTAAGTTTTTACAACTCAAAATCAATAATTGAAAACTTGTTTTTGTGGTTTTCAAAACAGACATTTTGAAAACCATTTTTTGTGGTTTTCAGTTTTTGGTTTTAAGTTGTAAAAACTTGATTCAAAATTTAAAAAAATCAAAAAACTGAAAACTCGCAACCATTTCGAACAGCCCCTTAATGTTTTGGACGAAAAAAAAGTTTAGTGTAAACCCAACCAGTTTATTTCCAAGTGATTTCAGTTGTTTCAATTTAGTCGACCAAAAAAAAAGTTATTTCAATTTAGGTGTTACTATTCACACTACCCTTTTTATTTTATGTTATTTTTAAATTATCCTTTAACCTCACATTTTTTCTCCTCCCCTTCCAACTCTTTCCTGTCATCAGTCCGCTAAGTTTTTCTCCTCCCCTGTTTTGTTACTACTAGAAATTGGATTTTCCTGTTCACCTTTTTACAAAATTCTATACTAAAAATTTAATTTATGAGACACCATTCAAATTATGTTTCAAAAATTAAATTTTCAATACACATTTTTTTAAATTGTGTAATTGAAAATTTAATTTCTGATGCACAGTTAAGAAAAATTATGTTTGTGTGCCTGAAATTTAATTTTTGAACATAATTCAAATTATGTTTCATAAATTAAATTAAATTTTTAAATGTCTACACAATTTTAAACAATTGTGTACGGAAAATTAAATTTTTAGTAGTTAAAAAATTAAAATCGTGGAGGGGTAAGCCATCATTGTTTCCTGGAAGCAACTATCTCCCCTTCTACACAGGATTATTAATCATACAAACACAAATCAGAAGAAGGAACACAAATTTTTAGAAACTGTTTGTCCTTGATTTTTGCACAAACAAATGTATCTCTGGTCGATCTAGGACGAGATACGAATCCTTTGATGTTTAATGTGGGTTCTACCTTAGTGTGAAATCTCAGGGTGAAATCTAATTCAGAAACGTGACTCAAGTAAGAAACAGAAACTATGCAGTGTAACAATGGCCCTGACAAGGCCTTAACTTGCATTAAAAGAAAGAAGTAACTTACAGACACAAGCAACTGAAGGACTCAGTTACAGTGCCATTGATAACCAGCCTATAAAAGTACTGAAATCGTGCTAGAAAATACATGGATGAACTAAAATAAAAAAAATGAAAGAAACAAAGAGGTTGGTCTGCCAGTTCCCTACTTTCTCTAAGCTTGCTGGTATTGTGCCTTGATCGGGACGGTGGATGCTACGGCTTTTTCAGGGTGCTTTGAGTGTTCAGGTTGCGGACCCTTGAGCTGTAGAGGCTTCTCCTATTTATGGGCTCCACCCTTGTAACCGTCTTCCACCTACGGGCTTGCATCAACCGCTCCTGGAGATGGTGCTTTGTCCCACGTTCTCTTGCACGAACGTTGGTCTCTCCCTTCATTAACTGCTCTAGATGACGTGGCCATTGACAACTGGTGCGAGGATCACTAGGAGTAACCTGCCTTTCGAACCTGTTGATCTCTGGGTGACTTCTTCGAATTCTTCAAAGGAGCCACGAACCTTCCAAACTCTCTTGCCTTCGAATTGAAGTTTTTTCAGATCCCCTCGCTCAAGACAGAGAATTCTTTACGTGTGATTCTCCTTTCGAGTTCGACCTTTTGATTCTTTCCTTCGAAACACCGACCAAATCAAACCCTCTTGACCACCGTCCACCTTGGTTAATGTGCTTGAGGCTGCTTCTTATTGGTTTGTGACGTTGGCTCCCTCAGAGTTATCGAAACTCATCCCCTATAAAGGCATAATCCCAAAGATGATGTAGCATTGCCTTTTATTCTAATGGAGGGATTCTTGTTATTGGCTGTCCTATACGGCCTGAAACTTCCACTTCTTTTGGATCTTAGGCCGTCAGGATATCCAACGTTAAAAGTCACTCTGAACGAACTGGAGAACTTTAGGTCGAACAGTACAACCAAACCACCAGGCCTTAGCCCCATGCAAGGTCTGGTATTGCCTCCACCTCCTTGGTTCCAGCGTCAACAATGAGGCAGAAAATCACATACTTGCTCTGCGCCCAGCCTTCTGATCCTAGAAGGTGGAAGAAAGAAGAAGAGAGGAGGGTGCTAAGGAAGAAAAGGTCGAAGAAGAGGATGATGAAGATGTAAAGCTGAAAAGGCTGGATTATTTGGAAGATCCAAGCTTCAAGCCTTCTCTCCTCAATTTTCGAACCTCTGGAGGATTCTTCTTCGACGACATGACACTGGCAGGGTGCATTGAAGATCAATGCCTACTTCAATTCAAGGCAAAAACCTGCCAAAATAATCTAAGGCATAGGCATGTAGTTCGAATAGGAAAAACTTAGTTTTCTAGGAAATCCCTTTATTGAACTCATTTTATATCAATAAAATTTTCCTTCGATTGACAATTAACTGAGCCACTTCGAACTTACTTACTTGATTTCCAAGCTTTTCTTACTCCGAACTCATCGCAACTTATACATTCGAATCTCTTCACTTCGAATTTAATTTTATGCCTAACAAAAACCATAGATAATGATGATGAGATAGATGCTATTAGACTTTCTAGCACCAAAATGCGAGCTCTGCTATGTTCTTGTGATGTAGATAGGGATCGAGTGCTTTTCTTCTAGAAATCCAATTGAAGCAGAAGACTCAGATGAAGAGAGAGAGGTAAAGGGGACGAGGAGGAGGAGGAGGGGTGTTGTAGCTATATTTGTCAAAATTGTTTCTTGATTTAACCACAGGTACCCTCCACGGGAGGCAATCCTGTTCGATCCACATTATAGTGGGGCTAACTCTGTCAGCGGGGATTTTTTCCATCCACAAGACTCGAATTCGAGACCTTGCTTAAGGGGAATCAAGTACCACTTGAACCAACCCCCGTTGATTAAATTATTTTAGAAGTCTGAATAAATTATGGACTTTTTAGTTCAACATGATAAAACTTGTTTTCTGTAAAATCCTACAAAACCTGAAAACTATTTGGGCTACTTGTAAAAAACCCACGAGAAAATATAAGACTCAGGCATTTATTTTTAAATTCGAATAACTTTCAGATTTTTAACCCATCACTCAAAAGTCTACTATCCATATCATACCAAACTAGGTTGGGACATATAGCCCGAATTAACAGCTCTAACCTGTCAATTTATTCCATGTGTTGAAGGGGAAGGGAAAGGAAGAAAAGTGGAGAAGGGAAACAAATAATTTAGGAATACCATAAAATAAAATAAAAAAAATGGTGTGAATAGCAACACCTTCTCAATTTTTACTGATTCTAAGATTGTCTGAGCTTCGAAATAAAAACCAATAGTATATGTTGTTGAACAAATCAATGGAAGCTATCCATGGAAAATTAAGAAAGTAGTCCACATATTGAGGTCCCCTTAGGGACCTGATGCAAAATTCCCACTCTTAAGTAGCGAGGCCACGACATAAGGTTAGGTGGTCAAATATAAATACAATTTTTTATATAAAATTTATTATTATATAAAAATTGTTATAAAAAATAAAGTAACAATAGAATAAAATATATCCAAAGAAAAAATTAGATAAATTAAAAATAATTAAACGGTATGATAAATGTTTGCTCTAACAAATATATTACTATAGAAGAGTTTTACGTTTCTTCATATCACACTATGCTAAAAATTTTGATAATTTCTCTTTCAATAAAAACAATGAGATATCTCTCTAGTTAATTTTAAGTAGGCAGTATATCTTTCTCTAACTAGACTTCCACTATATAATTTTATTCAAATATATGAGAAAAAAGTATTTGTACAATCAAATTATACAATAATAATCTCTATAATAATGACAGAATATAAGAGAAAAAGAGATGAAAAATATTATATTTTTGGTGTAAACCATAGGTATCCTCTATTACTAGGGGCAATCCTATTCGGGGCTTAGTCACAGTTAAGGCTCCTTACCCCTCCCGAAGAATGTGTTTAGTGGGGATCGAACCCAGGAGCTCTTCCCACAATCTCAGCCTGCGTTGCCAACTGAGCCACAACTCTTTAGTAAGAGATGAAAAATATGATAAGTGATTTAATAGAATTTGATAAAAAATTTATTATATATATATATATTATAAACTAATATATATAACAAAAAGGGAGGGGCCATGGCCTCTTTATCCCTTAAATGCTCCGCCCCTGCATACATATGCAAAATTCGTCCAAAAAAAAAATGACATATGCGACACTAATAAAAAAAAAGATAAATACTTTTCGTCTCGTTTTTTATCAACTTTGATCTTGATCTTTAATTTTCAGTTCTTTTATTTCATATCTCTATATTTTTAAAACACCTTAATTACGGTCCTTAATGTTAATTAATTCTATGAAGTTGCTAGTTTATATAATAGACTTTGACATTATCTTTAGTGTTGGATCTCATTTAATCAATGTAGATGTTAAATCCATTTTATAAGCAATTGAATTCAATAGAAATTTAATAGAGCTAATTAACTACAGTGACTATGGTTAAAGTGGTTTTAAAGCACAAAATATGAAACAAAGATTTAGGGATGAAGATCAAAATTAATAAAAAATATAAAAATAAAAAACATATTTTACCCAAAAAAATCAAATGAAACCTGACAACAATAAAGAAAGGAATATATCATTTCGGATGACATTTTCTTCATAAGAGGATAGAGACTTTTATTAAGATAAAAATTCAAAGGTTGTCAATTAAGTTACTCTAGGAAGTAATTTTTCATAGAATTACCTTGTTTACAACTTTTTTATAAAATATAAATTTAACAAATTTAAGAGAGAAATAATGTGGTATTAATATAAGGATTATATATACCAAATTTTAGATAAATTACATATTTATAATTATATGATCTTATAATCAAAATTTACTTTCCATAAAAAAATTAATCAAAATTTACTCATATTTTAAAAAATATATTATATATTAGATTGAAATTATTTAATAAAATATTAAATAATTTTTAAGTTTAATGAAACTTTATAAATTTCATGTACTTAATGCCGGAAAAGTTTATGGTACACAACACAACAATTCTTGACCGTTAATATATGTGTAAATTAAACTGACGCTTGAGATCTATTACCTCTAAACTGCTGAACTGGAGTTAATATCCGTGTGAAGTTACATATATTTGCTGGAGTGGTTTAATACGTTTCTGGAACGCCTCCATCACGTTTGGATCTACGACGACGTTGTCCCCTTTCTTTCTCTAAATATTGTTAATGTTTGTTCGTTGTTCAACTTCCTGTTAATAATAATTTCCTCTTAATATATTTTAAATTCAGTTCACACTAACCAACTCATTGTAAAAATGGTTTATGTAAATTCGAAGGATTAACTATTCACTCACTACATCTATATTTGATTTTTCCACAATTTTTTCTTATTACCCACTATTTTTTAATTTAATTATCTTCTTTAAAATGTAATTAATTCATAGTAATTACCACAAATATAAAAAAACATGAAAATTCATCACGGGAGCCAAGATAACACCCAAGTCATGCATGCAAAATATCAAGACAAAATTCATACGTCAACCATGCAAGCCCCCACTATCCATGGAAAGTGTACTTAGGGTTAGGGTTTGTATACTACCACCATCTACTCACCAGGGTCATGAACTAACCAAACACTTCGTTTCACCTCAACCTTCCACCACATACTTAAACATGCTCAATGGGACACCAACAATATTTTTCCAAAATTTTTTCTCATTACCCAATATTTTTAATTTAATTATCTTCTTTTTAATATAATTAATTCACAGTAATTACCACAAATATAAAAAAACACGAAAATTCACCACGGGAGCCAAGGTAACACTCAAGTCATGCATGCAAAATTTCACGTCAAAATTCATACGTCAACCATGCAAGCCCCCACTATCCATGGAAAGTGTACTTAGGGTTATAGTTTGTATATTACCATCATCTACTCACCAGGGTCATGAACTAACCAAACACTTCGTTTCACCTCAACCTTCCACCACATACTTCAACATGCTCAATGGGACACCAACAATATTTTTCTAGAATTTTTTCTCATTACCCAATATTTTTAATTTAATTATCTTCTTTATAATGTTATTAATTCACATTAATTACCACAAATATAAAAAAACAAGAAAATTCACCAAGGGAGCCAAGGTAACACCCAAGTCATGCATGCAAAATTTCACGTCAAAATCCATACGTCAACCATGCAAGCCCCCCACTATCCATGAAAAGTGTACTTAGGGTTAGGGTTTGTATACTACCACCATCCACTCACCACGGTCAGCTAACCAAACACTCCGTTTCACCTCAACCTTCCACCACATACTTCAACATGCTCAATGGGACACCAACAATATTTTTCCAGAATTTTTTCTCATTACCCAATATTTTTAATTTAATTATCTTCTTTATAATGTAATTAATTCACAGTAATTACCAAAAATATAAAAAAAACACGAAAATTCACCACGGGAGCCATGGTAACACCCAAGTCATGCATGCAAAATTTCATGTCAAAATTCATCCGTCAACCATGCAAGCCCCCACTATCCATGGAAAGTGTACTTAAGGTTAGGGTTTGTATACTACCACCATCTACTCACCAAATGACCTCCATTGGCCAAGACATTATTAACACTTGACAACATCTCAAAAGGACAGTAAAATGATTTTTTTGGAATTTTTTGGGAACTAGTAGCTATATTTTGTGATTTTTCTGTATTTTTTTACCAAATAATTCACAATAAATACATTATAAGTTGAAAAATCACCAAAATTGGGTACACGGTGCCTCACCCACTTTGGGATGTCCCAAATGAAAGGTTGGCTTTTTTGTGGTCATTTGGTGGTTTTTGTTCTTAAATTGTAATTATTATAAACTTTTTCCTATGAAAAATCAATTTAAAAAATATGAAAATTTTTGTAAAAATTCATTTTAAGTAAAAATTAAAAAAATGGCATCAAATTAAAGAAATCAGTGTATAATAGGACACATTGAATGTTAATTAAAATATAAAAATTTATAATACAAAAAAATAGTCTATTTTATAATTATAATAGTTAAAGTACTTATTTGCAAATTATAAAAATTCATGGAAACCTGCTATAGCAGGTCACACTAACTTGTGTACGGGTACACAAGTTTAAAACTCATGTACCATAACCTTACCCCTTAATGCCAACTTAAGTTTATTTCCATCCAAAGTCAAAATATGAATGTACTAGTTGGTAGGGCTGATTCTGGGTCGGGTCAGCCAATTTTTGGACTCGACCCGAGAAGCTACATGGGTTGTGGGTTGGGTTGGGTGATAGGAAGAGGTGGGTATGAAATCGACCTGACCCGACCCGAGAACCCGTGGGTCAGGTCGGGTGGGTGCTCGGGTTGGACTATTTGGTTTGGGCCTGTTGGGTTGTCACGGAAAAATGAAAAAAAAAAGTTCCTGTTGGGCCATTACATTCATTTTTTCCTGTTGGGCTATACATTAATGGTTAGGGGTGGGTACTCGGGTCGGGTTGGTCGGGTCAACAAACACCCAACCCACTACCCAACCTATTAGGATCAATTTTTAGGGTTGGGTGTACCCGAGAACCTGAACAACCCGACTTGATGGGTGTGGGTCGGGTCAAACCCGACGAGTTGGTCAGGTTGACCCAACCCATGATCACCCTACTAGTTGGATTCTATCAAATAAGTCCTATTTAAGATCTTTGTACCAATTTTTCTTCTCATATGATCTATGAAAGAATTCATTCCGTAGGGGCCACTGGACTAGCCAGCGGGAATATATGCCCGTTTGGGGCCACAACACATTTCGTTCACATCTTTTTTTCCCCAGAAATAGTGTTGATTGGAAAAGTCTTGCATTATCGGCTCTATGGCCTACCTTCCAAAATAATTGGTTCTGTTTGGTTATATTATATCCATATACTAATTTTATATCTAATGTTATTAACTTTGGTGTCTTTTAGATCGAGGATGTCTTTTTTAACTTTTCAGTTTCTTTCTAAAAACTTAAGAAATCATTACTTACGTGCCTCCGTCGCGCAAAACCATGACCGCTAGAAGCGGCCCGCCGCATGATGTTCCCTTCTAGCTGGTAAGAGAGCAAGAATCAGCAGAGTACAAAACGATAAGATAGAAGAAGCAGTGGAAAACCCCATCCGTTCTATCGTGGCCTCCGTACGGTTCGCTGTTGTGTGCCGTGATATAATTGGGTTGGGTTGGATCGGATTTGAGGTGACATCAAGTCCGAACTGATAGAATGGTGATGTGTTGGGTTGGTTCGGGTTTTGTATTTTTGGGTGAGTAGCTCGAACTGAACCAACCCGAATATGTTCGGGTTGGGTTGTGTTGGGTCATTGGGTCATGAACATTTTACCTTTTTTTAAATGTGGAAGATTGAATTAAATTAAAATATAAAATGAAAAAAAGAAAAGAAAAGAGAGGAGCAGATGAAATAGGATTTGGGGAATCACCCCTGCTTGTGCTACTGCTGCGCCTATTTTTGTTCTCTCCTTGCATGAAAATGAAATAAGATTAGGACTTCTTTTTCTGGTTCGGTTCGGTTGGGTCTATTGGGTCCAACATAGGAAAAACCGAGACCCGAACCAAACCAGATCGAGTTTGAAATAAAATGTCCGAACCGAACCAAATCGTTAAATATCTTCGGGTTGGGTTGGATTCGTCGGGTTTACGGGTTGGGTCGGACTCGCTTACACCCTTAGACCCACGATACTCCGCCTTTCCCCCATTGTTATGATGTTTGTGACGATGCATTATCCTTACCGTTACATGTCGCTCTCACTGCGCTGGAAGTAGAAGATGAAGCAGAAGCCACTATATTTAATGAGAAGCAACTTCAACACGACAGAAGCAAAATATGAATGGTGTGTTTGGTTTACATTGGATCTACGTTTCAAATGTGGATCTAGGCAGAAGCTACTTTTAGTAATATTTATCCGAATCCACGTTTGAAACGTGATTTTTTGGTAAACCAAACACACACGAAGCTTGAGTCTAGGCCACCGACTTTCATCATCAATGTAATAGAGGCATGGGAAGAAGTTGAGGGGTTGTCTAATATACACCCATAAAATAGTGTAATCTTGCACCTTTTTTTACCGGTATTAGGGAGTCATTTAACCAAATAGCTCGTATTTTAGGATTAATAGTTTATGTAAATAAAAAAATCTTTTATTTTGTAAGATATTCTTTATCCACCTAACCAATTTTTTCCCCTTTCAAACTTTAGGGATGATAAAGTGGGATGGGCCTCTGTGGGCTAGCCCGCCTAACTCGCAGAAAATGGTATGGTGAGTTAAGTCCCTCCAGCCCACCAACCCACTCAGTCTGCCTTGCCCAACCCCAACCCTCAACCCGCTGGGCCGGCACGTCGGGTTGGCCTGCCGAGTTAACCCACCAAATTTAACATTTTTAGAAGAATTTTTTATTTATATTTAATATTTAATTATAATTATTTCATAAAAATTGAGGAAAAATGTTATGTAAAGAAAAAAAATATAAATAATTTTTTAAAATTTTATTACAATTCAAATTTATTATGTATTATATTTATTTTATTTTTTATATTTTTTTAGGCTAGCTAGGCGGGTCGGCCAACCAACCTGCCATCTCGCCTTAAAATGGGGTGGGTGTATATGTTGGCACACTTTGTCTGGCGGGCCGACCCGTCTCGCCCCCCTTTTTTAGTGGGCTAACAGTAGGTCGGGGCGAGCTGGCTCGCTTTTCCATCCCTATTGGAACTTTATTCAACCTATACTTGTTAGGAAAAAACTCATTGTAAAGAGAAAAAAAGTTCTTTATACACAAAAAAAATAACAAATAATTGTTGACAAAATAAAATCTAGATGAACTCATGTTTCATTCTCTACGTTGTAGTCAGCTTTATCGACAACTCAACTGCTTCCGACTCAGGTCAAAGTGTTTTTTAAAGGGACCATTGAGCAAAATAATGGGTAACTAATTTCCTGTATATTCACCGATTATTGACTTTAATCTCTTTCATTCATTAAACAAATGTTAAACTTGACGATCTTATTTTGTTGCATTGAGTTGATACAAGGTTACACCCTTTTTTCTCATGGATGCATATTAGACAAAACGTGAAGTTGAAGAGTTGTAGAAATTGGGAGAAGAGAGATGAGACTTCAATGCCGATATGATCGCCCCAAGGATCGAGCTCCTAAAGTCATTGCTTTAGACCCCATGTTACATAGGCCTCATAAGTTTTTGATTTATGTGAGTCATAATTATATTTAAAAATTTATATAAATATATAATAGATTCTTAAAAGTTTACTAATTATTAAAAATCTCTTAAAATTAAAAAATACCTCATCTTAATACTACTTTTTCTTATAATTAATAATTACCTTATTTATTTTATTACTTAACTTTTCTTATTATATTAATTCTAATTAAAGTACATATTTTCTATTGTGTAGTATAATAAATGTTGGAATATATCAAAGTCACCAAAATACAATCTTAAAAGTTAATTAACTATAGTAATTAATTTTATATCTAAAACTTTTTTAAAGATGAAATTTCAATAAAATTATAATAAGCTACTCTAATTAATTAAAAAAAGATGCCATCTCAGTCTTAACAAATATTGGGCCGACCCTGATTACCAATTATTAATGAGTAAACTAGCACATCGGTCCCTGACTCTTGGGGGATCATGCAGTTTCGTCCATGACTTTTCTAAAATAGTACTTTAGTCCTTATTTTATTAAAAAACATGCACTTTAGTCCTCCACTTTATTAAAAAACATGCACTTTAGTCCTCCACTTTATTAAAAAACACGCACTTTAGGGACTAAAGTGCATGTTTTAATAAAGTCAGAGACTAAAGTGCTATTTTAAAAAAGTTAGGGACGAAACTGCATGGTCCCCCAAAAGTCAGGGATCGATGTGCTAATTTACTCAATTATTAATTAATAGCCTGGAATTAATTTATATCATTAATTATTCTATTATTATATCCCACAGTTAAAAAGAGTGAGTTATCAGTGAAACCCATTTACCTTAGACAAACTATATAAAATATTGAATCTAGCAACTCATATAAGTTGCTATGTTAACCATTTGGGTGGTTACAAGTTTTTAATTTTTGGTTTTTAAAATTTTTCAATCAAATTTTTACAATTTCACTTTTTGTGGTTTTCAAAATAGATGTTTTGAAAACCATAAAAAATGATTTTTAGTTTTCAGTTTTGAGTTGTAAAAACTTAAGCTCTGTTTGTGGTGGTTGTGAGTTTTGGGTTTTAAAAAAATTTCAACCAAGATTTTACAATTCAAAACTGAAAACTAAAAACCATTTTTTGTGGTTTTCAAGATGGACGTTTTGAAAATCATAAAAAGTGGTTTTTAGTTTTCAATTTTGAGTTGTAAAAACTTAGAATGTGTTTGACTAGCCATTTTAGCTAGCGGAAAGTTAAAAATAGTAGCTGAAACCATTTCAACAATGTTTGGGAAGGTAGCTACAAGCTTTTCTTAAAAAGCTACTTGGGGTAGTTTTTTAAAAAAACTCCAATTAATTACAAGTTTAGCCCTCAACCACCCCACTTATCATTATTTAATAATTAATGTTGTCCTTAAATGTCATTTTACTATTTTCAACTAATTTTACCAAACACACTCTTAGTTAAAATCCTTTGAAAACCCTGAAAACTCACCACCACTCCAAATAACACATAATTAAAATGTTTTAAAAACCAAAAATTAAAAACCTGTATCCATCCCAAAAGGCACCGGTACCACACTTAATAATTTAACATAAAAAACTAATCACTTAAAAAAAAAAAAATATGATTATTACTCCACGACATCACCGACGTAGAGCACAGAAGCACTAAAGCTACCTATACCTTTTATTTTAGCCACTAGGAGTCTCCCGGTGTATATGAGTGCGGTTTATCCATTCGAAAAATATTGATTTAATAAACTTTTTTATAATAAATATACTATTTAAATAATTGAGTGAAATTTATAGAAGTCTCATCAAATAGGAAATAATTCTCACTTACTTAAAATGCATGTGATTTAATAAATCCAGTATACATTTTATTCAATAATAAAAATATATTAAAAAAACATGTTGATAAGATTTCATATCCATAGCAGGATTCCATTTTAATCGGCCTCTCATTTTGACGCCGCCTATAGGCCCACCTCGTAATCAATTTTATAGAACACAAGATCTCAGGAAAAAAAAAAGGTGATCTCAAAATATTTTAAAAAATTAATGACGACAAAGAAATGTTAATTATAAAATAAAATTATACATCAACACATACAAGAATAACCGTGAGAGTGAAAAGAGAAAAAGTGAAGAAAATAGGATGTGATAAATAATATGATAAATAATAAGAAATAGAGAAAAAATATTATATATAAATGTAAATAATACTTTTGACACCCCATTTTTATGTAGGAGATATAGTAAGAAAAAGATAATAAGAAAAAAATGAAATGGAGAGAAAAGGTAAAAGATGTGATAGAAAATGAAAAGTGAGATGAAAAAAAAGGATAAATAAATTATGAGTATGAAAAAAATCCTAACTCTTATATCAATTGTTGCATGGATTTAATGGATATACACTAATAATGTAAAAAAAAATTACACTGTCATTTAATGATGTGCTGCCACATCATTTAATGAGTTTAATAGCTCTTGAGGTGTCATACTCATTAAATGATATGACAACACATAATTGAATGATGATGTAAAACTTTTTTACACTGTTATACTACTTAAACTCTTGTTGTATATGTTTTGATCGTATGAATAAATAATCTCATAAATGTACATTGTTTGTGTAAATTAATTTTACACATACATTTAATTATATTTTACTCATTTTATTATATTAGGAAGTAATTTTAAGAGGAGTTTAATGGATATACACTATTAGTGTAAACAAGTTTTACACTGACATAACGATGTGCTATCATATCATTTATTGAATTTAATAACATATGAGTTGTGATATTCATTGAATAATGTGACAATACATTATTAAATGTAAATTTATTTACACACTAATAGTATACATCCATTGCCTGACAGTACCTCGAGAGATTGGTCTCTTATCTATCGGGTGGGAGGATACTCTGGGAAAAAAAAAATAGTATACATCCATTAAATTCTTTTAAGAACTAATATTATGATGTGACAAACTTGTAAAATATGATGGAATATCGGTGCAGTGTTTGTTTATATTATTGGTGTATAATTATTTAATTTTTTTAAAAAAATATTTAATGAATATATAATGTTGGTGTGAAGAGTTTTACAATATCATCTATGATGTATTGTTAACTTATTATTAAGTTTTTTTTACGGAACTTATTATTAAGTTTAATAACATATTGACTATCATAATGATTAAACGACATGATAATATATTATTGAATAACATTATAAATTGTAATTACATGGCCCAGTTTAACGTCTAATTATCTATCTGCTCCATTCTCCGCCTTAGGGTGTCTATGTAAACCTTTTCTATGATCTTATTTGGAGTGTTGTCTCTAGAAGAGTTTCTGTGTAATCTTGGATTTTGTCTCATTTTATATAAAAAATATGACAACTTAAATCAATCTTTTAATTTATTTGATGCAAATTGTGATATTAACACCAGGTGTCGATAAAATGTATTAAATGTTTTACTCAAAATAATAAATAAACTAATATATTAATCTACCTAATACACGATTAAAGATATATTTTTATATAATTAAATTATATTTATAATAAATTAATATCATTAAAATTAAAAAATAAGAATTAGAGTAATTTTAGATAATTATTCAGTAATAAAACATATTTTATGATTAAAATCTAATTTATATCATTATTATTTAATAATAGGTTATAATTAAATAAATTAAAATCATAATACATAAATAAATATTTATATTAAAAATAAGAATTGGAATATAAAATAACAGGATAATATATTGAATCTTAATAAATTTCAAAATTAATATTTACTAGCATTTAAAAATTCAAATAGAATTAGAGAGAACAAAGAAAAGCTTAATATTAAAATCTAACTCTTACAAGTTGTATGTGGAGTTCACCATTAGTGAGGGTTTAGGGTTTAGGAGTTCACCATAAATGGGGGAACAGAAAGAAGGGTGAGAGTCATTGAAAGAAGGTTAAGAGTCACTATAAAGGAGAGCGAGGTGAACCTTAAGGTTTCAATTCTACTCCCTTCGTCCCATTTTATTTGACGTTTTAACATTTTTTCTGTCTCATTTTAACTGTCATTTTATAATACCAATACATCATTAAATGTCTTTTTTTACTCTCACCCTTATTAATTAAATAATGTGTATTTCTTAAATATATATTTTTTGTCTGAGTGTAAATTTGCAGTGGAGGAATCCGATGAGCTCGTACGGTGGTTTACGGAGGAGCACAACTATGATGTACATGCATGGACTCTGATGGTCAAGTCGGTAAGTATTCAACAGAGTTTCAGTGAAATGAATAGAAGCATACCTGAATTTCTGCTAGGAGGGTGTATTTATAGATGAAAATAGGCGGGAAATTCTGTTAAGTCGTTATAACAAAATTTGCACGATGTGGTCATGTGCCTGTTTGAGTTGGAGTCCACGCGTTGAGTATGAAATGTCAATTCCGAGGTGAATGTCTGAAAAACGTATTTCGATGTGAGTTGTCTCATTATTAACTGAAGTCGGCTGACGATGTGAAGGACCTCGGAAACTTAAATACTGTCTAAGACCGACTTCTAACTCGGTCCAGAACATTTTTAACATAGATAAGACATATATTAGGAAATTAGTTAATAATTTTTATAAAACTTAAAATATTGATGTCATTTCTTAATTCTTGTGTCACAACCTTAAACATCAAATAAAAAGGGATGGGGGGAGTATAGTATAAAGAGTTGATGTATCAGTTGTCGCATAATTAAGAAGAATTGTCAAAGAGACTAATGGAATAGCATATTGTATGATGAAAACATGATAATTTCACACAATAATTTGGTGTAGAAAATGTAGGGATGAGAAAGATAGAAAAATGAAATGAAGAGAAAGAATGTAATAATTGATGTAATGAGAAATTAATAGAGGTAAAAAAAAAGTATGAAAGGGAGTGTAATAGAGAAGTGAGTGTGTAAAAATCCAAGTTGTTGTATTATTCTTCATTAATGAATAAAAAAACTTATTAGGACTAGTTTTTGTAATAAATCTCAAGTTCGTAACGGACATGTAATATTTCCCTTATTAATTTTTATAACTTGAATAATAAGTATTATTATTTATAAAACTAAAATCAAGTTTACATTGCAGATTTTTATTTATATAATGAATTAATATAAAAAGAAAAAAAGTGGCATAGTTGGGGTAACATTTTTCTAAGAAAATATAAA
Source organism: Sesbania bispinosa (assembly GCA_026901365.1). Classification (NCBI taxonomy): domain Eukaryota; kingdom Viridiplantae; phylum Streptophyta; class Magnoliopsida; order Fabales; family Fabaceae; genus Sesbania; species Sesbania bispinosa. The sequence goes on along the minus strand of QLOH01001119.1, from coordinate 101,407 downwards.
AAAAAATATTTGAAATAAGCGCTTAACAAACAAGAAAAATGCTAGCATTAATAACACACTTTTCAACAAACTCTTTTCAACACACTTCTTGTGATTGGTTGAAAGTGACCTAGGTCCCAACACTTAAAAAGTGAGACCCACATAATTTAATATAAACAATCCCAAAGAGTGTGTTAGAGCGACTCGGCTTCTCTCCTGCGCGTCTCCTGTTATGCGCAAACGGCGTCGTTTCAATTCAGTTTTTTTTTTGTAACAATAGTTTCAATTCAATTGAAAACTTAAATCCCCACCTGATTCTTCGTGAAGCTGTTCACATGGGCGAACCCATTCTCATCCCCAACCGTTCATATTGAACAGAGAACATGAACTCCAACCCAACAAACTGTCGCCGCGTCCTCCGACCGCTGCACCTCCACACCACCTCCCCAATCAATAAGAGCAAGGGTCATCCTCTGTGACCGCCGCATCCTCCGCACCACTTCCCCAATCAATGAGAGCAAGAGTATCTATGGTATGCAATCAACTCCCCAACACAATTTAATTTTGCACAAATGGTATCTTTGATATGCATTGGTTCTGTGATTACTATAGTGGTAAGTGGTTTGGAAAAATTGGTTTACTTTTGAATATTGCAATGGGACAAAATTGATTAAATAAGTTCTGAATATTGCAGTGGTATGTGGTTTGCTAGAAAATAATGCTTGAAGGGGGTATCGGTTGACTGGTTGTACATAGTCTTGTTGGGAGTTCTGAGAAAGAGAGAGAGTATGCTGTCAAGTTATTACTAGAGTTCTGCAGTGATGAAGATTGTTAAAAGACTTATATTAGATAAATAACTTAAGCTTAAATATCACTAGACTGCTTCTGCAAGGAACTCTTTTGATTGATTTTACAAGTAGGAAGTTGTAAAAGTGAGTGTGATGAAATTGGCTATCAATTGGACTAAATATAAATTGGTTTTAATTTTATAATTTACATTGAACCTCGCAGTGTCCCTGCCTTTCCCTTTCTGGCGTGGCTTATATTGTGAAATTAGTTTTCAACAGAGGCTGATATCTAGGTTTATATGGTAATTAGGTTTATGTGCTATAAAATAATATATTTCTTTTTTTTTTATTCTTTGAACTAACTTATCATTCTTTTTCTTGTTTGGTTGGTGAATTCCAGGTACATATATGAAGAAGCATGGTCATTTTACGCATTAGTTGTTAACTGTTTAAAATTTAAATTGAATTGGAACTTTGGATAGGCCATGTAAAGCAAAATGTGTTTTTTCCCAGAGTTAGGAATATAGATTATCTGTAAACCTTTTGTTTTTCCTTATTCATGTTCTTTTGTTCACTCTTGATGGGGAATGGAAGTTTGGGTGCTGGGAATTTGGTGTGTTGTATTGTGAATGTTGTGCTTTTCTAAAAGAGAAGAAGTTAATTGTGATTTTGTTGATGTGATTTATTCTTTTGCTGCTCACATGAGCTGGAAAAGAAGAGAAAGGAAAGAGCACATTTGGAAATATTGACATAGGGTGCGATCAATGCACCCATTGAAGGTTTCAGGAGTAACCCAAACTTCAAATGAAGACAGTGAACAATATTTAGAAGATCATGGCAGCAGTAGTAAGGCGGGTGGAGAACATAAAAATGACCTACAGAATTTCAGCACCTACGTGATGTTATCAAAGCCCATATTAGCATTGAAGTTTAGTAAAATGAAGATGCAAGTTGAAGCACCCACTGCTTTTTCTCTATGCTGAAATTCTTCAGACAGTACTATCACTCACTCCTCCTGTTCCATAAACAGGATAATTTATGTTAGCTTAGTAACAAATGTAATTCTTGTTTCTACTTTTTCCTGCCTTTGTGTAGCATGATTGTAAATGCATATTTGACCAAGGTTTTGATTTTCAAGTCCACTTTGAGCATTTACAAATGTCCTTTCTGGTATGATTTTTAATTTGGTTGCATTAGTGGATGACCAGAAGTTTTCTAACAAGTTCCTGATGCGTCTAAAACAGGTTCTGATTTGAAGAAACAGATTTCCAATAAGAAGAAGAGGAAGAAGAAGGTTTCAACCACAAGCCTTTTGTCATCCCAATTCTTAATTGGCATCTACTGTCCTGGTTCAAGTTCTTCAACAAGACCAATGGTCCAAGTTCTTCAACAAGACCAAGAGATGATCAAAGAGGAGGCAACCATTCAAATTAATTTTCCAGCAAAAAGAATATATGTTGTATACCAATTATAATCATAGGCATTTTTGTTTTTGACTATAGCAGAAATTGTGTGTAACTAGTCTGGAATTGTTCATTCTATCAATATAACTACAACAGAATTTGTATATAGCATAAATTGTGTGTAACTAGTCTGGAATTGTTCACTCCATCAATGTAACTACAACAGAATTTGAATATAGCAGAATTTGTGTAACTGGCAGAATTTGGCCATTACTGTAACAGAGGTTGTGTAACTATAGCAGAATTTGACTATAGCAGCTACACCAAGTGCAAACTGATAAACTACTGATATGTCATTACTGATCTTTTGCTGTCATTACTGCTCTCAACTGATAAATTACAAAATATATCCACTATGTAAGCAGAATTTATTCCCAAAAAAGGTGTCTAATAAACCTAAACCTACATCATACAAAAAACACAGCAGTGTCTAATAAACCTATACCTGCATCATACAAAAAACACATCAGGTATAATACACACCCCAAAATAAAATCTATAAACAAAATCTGTCTATTATGATTCTTCATGGTTGTGTAATGATGTGCCATCTGAGATTGGTTGACTGAGGTCCAATGTTTCAAGTGATGGAAAATTTTAGTCATCCTAAGCCTAAATGGAAAGAAGTGAAAATAAGGTCATTTTGAAATATTGAAATATAATTATACAATTCTTGTAATTTAAAGCAGATGTACATACCATAAGCATTGTGGTAAAACTCATTTGATTTGGTAGAGATGGAAAAGGCATCAAATGAGAATATGCTCTGGGAGGATTTGAAGTTGATAATTCCAATGACACTTGACTTCAATGAGATGCAAAAGGTGGTAAATGAGCATATGCTAACGAAGGGGATGAACTTGATGCTTCCACCAAAACTTGACTTCACTAATATGCAATATATCTTGAATTAGCACACTACATAACTAACAAACTAAAAGAACAAAAACTAATTAAAAAAATATGCACATGTATCAGATGAAAACAAAGTATACTAAAAAAGAAACCTTATGCATTGACGATTGTAAATGTTTCACTTTTCTTCTTTTCTGCCTTAGATCATCAACCCAACTTTTCAAATGCTTACTTTTCTTCATCTTTGTACCATCTTTCTTCTTCAATCCAATTCCTTTGGATGTGGAAGGCTTTGCAACATACTTTGTAACTTCACACGTGGAATCACGAGTATCATGTGATTGTTGGTTCAATCAAATTTCAGCCACTTTCTTGCTAAGCTCTAACACCCCTTGATAGACTAAAGCACATGCTTCTGGATAGTCAGATGTGTCTTCCTCCAATCTTAAAAGCATGGGACATAATTGCTTCTTTCGATTTGAACTTTCCGACCTAAGATCAAGAACAATTTGCTTTTCATTATTATCATTGAACGTATCAGATCTTGCTTGTCTTGTCCACCGCTTTAATATATATTTGTTTGAAAGAAGTTTGACATCCTTGTGAAATAATATTCTCAATGAATGACAACATAATATTCCCCACTGTTCAAACTTCCTACAAGTACAAGTAATTGTCCATTCTGCAACCTCAATATGGGATTCATAATTAACTCTCCACTCTTCTTTTTCATCCATCATTGTTATGACATAGTCACACTCAACTTCTGTTTCTTTTCTTTCAGAGATATTTGTGGCAGCTATTAAATCCCACTCTCGTTGGAACAAATTGAACATAGGAGGAGTGTACACTTGAGAAAGTTGTCGAATCAAAGGTGAACTTTGTACTATCATTCTTGGCAACTTCTGACGCATCTCATAATCTTGCTTTGACTCATTATATCACTTTTCCTTAACAACCCGTTCAAATTGCTTAAAGAATTGATTGATGTTCAAGTTTGGTCTTGTGCAGCTCCTTATATCAGAATTAATGCTTTCACTTAATTGTGTGCTTCGCATGCCAAGTGTAAAAGCATTCTTCATATAACATGTTGCCCATTTCTCTTTGATTTGGTATGTTGATTTCAATCAAGTGTTTTCTTCCACATTATATTTCAACAACAAGGCTCTCCACGAGGCTTCAAAATTTGTTTCTTTCTCACAATCATACATACACTTCTTGAAATCACGTAAGAAATGTTATCCATCTTTCATTAAATTGCCAAGATTCTTGATTCCATTTTCATTATGTGCCATGTGCATAGACCATGCTTTGTCTCTGGTATAACCTCCCTCAATGCTTTCCATGGCTTGGTCTTGGTCAGTAAAAATAGTTTATGGTTTTTTCTAGTTGTGTGCCTGCAAAAATGTTTCCAAAAGCCATTTGAACAAGTCAGTAGTCTCATCATATAGTAAAGCTGTCCCAAAGATCACCCCTCCTCTATAATGGTTGAATCTCGAGAAAATTGCAAGGGGTCGATGATCTCCATTTGTACAATATGTGGTATCCAAAGAAATGACATCACCAAAGCAATGATAGTCAAACAACATTCTTGCATCGACCCAAAATACATTTGTTATTTGCTCTTCCAAATCCATTTGGTATGCATGGAAGAATGAAGGATTATCTATCAATTGTTGTTGGAAATATTGTAGCAAATACCCAGCTTCACCATAAGCCATATCTCGCTGCCTCCTCAAATTCAAATAATTCTTTGCATCTTGTCTGGTATACCCTAGATTCTCTCTACCTCCTACATATTTACTCATCAAATCAAATGAGGCTTTCTGTTGAATCCCTGCGTCTTCTGCCACTTCAAGTTCATATGCTTGATGTTCAGTTATTCTTCGTTGAGAAGCTAACATATGCACTGTTTCTGGTGGTTGCATTGGGTGATTATGATCATCAACAAAATTAATCACTCTGTATTTTTCGTTGAATCATTTGACTTTCATTCTTGCCATACACACCGTTCTTGTCTCAGGTTTTGGATTGGTCGTTTTATAATCCCTTGAGTCTGGTTTCCGTAGTACACCCTCCTTACAACAAACATATAAGTAAGACGTAACATAACCATCTTTCTTACTCTTGCTTGAATATTGTTTTCTAACTCCAAAGCCTTTTATGCCTCCGTAATTCACCCAAAATTGCCATGCATCTTCTAAATTATCGTATTCAAGACCAACTTTTAGAGTCAAGTTTGTATCCATCAATTAATCCCTGTAAGTGACAAACATTATATATATAAATATATTAAAAAAAATTCTCAATGTGCATGAAATCATCACGTTCAAACAATAAACAATAAAATAAATGTTTAATTAAACAAAGGAAAGATGAAACAAGTTGGGAAAAATTGCTTACTGTGAATCAAAGAGTAAAGATGCTTCAAAGATTAAATAAAGAAAAAATAACTAATTAAATAATTTTACCTTGTGTTAGATGTACACAAATTTTTCCTTTGATCGGATTTTCGGATTGAAAATGAATGCGACGCTGCTGCTTCTACGGGACGTCACTGGAACAGTTTTGCTTCTCGCACAAGTTTATTTCAGCGGGAAAGATTACATAAGAAGCATTTGAGCAGGAGACAATATAAAATGAATGACTGAGATAATATAAAAAGGAACGGCCAAAATTACATTTTAAAAGAAAAGAAGCGACTTCATTTTGTTACACAAGAGACCCGCAGCATCGCTTTGAGCAAGAGACAAGCCAAATCGGTGTTAAAGAATGTTGATGAGACCCACATAATTTGATATAAACTATCCAATAAGTGTGATATCACTCATCAATAACATGTCATGAGAAAGGGCATTGTCAATTTTTTTTTTTTTTTTACTTTTAGAAAAGAAAAAAAAATAACCAGAGTTGTTATAGCCTTATAGGTGATGAATGAATAGAACAACGACAAGTTTTTTTTATTTTTTTTTAAACTAATGACAGGTTAGGTCTTAAGAAAAGAAAACAGAAAATTGAGGTGAGTACTCCACGAAAAAGACTATGATGTTTATACCGGCAATTGACACACCAAAGAAGTTAACAACACCATGGTTTCGACAATATTACCCATGCAGTGACCACGCATGGGTCACAGCCTTAGAGTGACCTCAGAGGCATAAACACATAATACACCGTGTTGGTTGCGCGTTTGTCTTTCATTGTTTTTTCAGAACAAATTCTACCTGCACTCAGCATCCAATAATGATATAATATCCACTCAACAAACAGTCTTCAACAGCAATACACAACCTCAACCTCTCCAATTTCACTTGTTTGATTTCTATCTCTCACACACACACAGCACAACACAATTATGTTCTTCTGACTCTGAGAATTACCAGCACAAACACAACAAACCGATCTCGGGTCTTGACCAGTTTGACAATCTGGCGAAATTCCGCTTCAGAAGGTTCACTTTTTGACCATAAATGTCCCTCTTTATGCGTGGGAGTGGGACAGTGTCTGTGTTACAATTACAATTCATTTTAATTTTGGTAGGATTAGTTCGTGTTTCCTTTGACCCGGAAACAATGGCTCATGAGTCTGATGTTTGTTTTGTTATAACTTCATGCCACTGTTTTAGTTCTGCAGAGATTACTGAATTGAATTCCCAGCCAACCCGTCAAAACAGTATATATACTTATTCGATCGATGCAGTATAAGTATGTTTTGCAAGCTCTAAGATATCATATCATATCACATATACAAGTATATAACTTTTCAAAAGAATTTATTCGTGGCTGCAAGTTTTGGTTTGTTTTGTTTAATGGGGATTCCAAATATTTGTTTATCTGAATAGTTGGTCTTCAACTGGGTAGGTCTATTTCGAGAGACGAATGTTCATGGAGCTTTGAAGAGTTGTGGCATCAGCATAGGCATATACAAAAACTCTGGCCAACTCTTTAGCTATATCTTCACCAGCTGTAGCAGGCGTTGGTCCTTGCTTTTCTGGTTCGCAGTTTTGTTTGGACAGGCTCCTACCTCTTATCCTGCTCCTTCCTACCGATTATGGCTAACTTCTGATCCACTCTTCTTCAATGTGATTTTCCATACTCCCAAATAATCTCTGTTATTTGCTAAACCATCACGGAGTAGAGATGTGAACAGCAACAGGATTGTATAAAGACTAGTACAAAGTCTGAAAGCGCAAAGAAGATTGAATAAAAAGGGTTTCAAACAAGTTATATCTTCCGCCATGGCCATGTGCAGGTGTGTAGAGGTTTTGATTGGAAGGAAGGAGAAAAACCAGGTAAAAAAAACATGTTTGGGAATTGTGTCGGGTTTTGTTTTTGGTATGAAGTACAAACCATATATAATTTACCTGTTTTTTTGTTTCTTTTTTCTTGCCTCTTCAGGGTACTGAACGATCAACAAACGGAGGTGTGAAAACTCTACTAACAAAAGTACAGCACCCAAGGATATCATCAGAGAGTCATGATTTGAAGCCAGCCGTGCTTGATGTTACAGTACCCTGTGGTATCCAGAAGAATTCAAGGTGCAATGTGAGGGTTATGAATCTTGAGAGTCCTATGAAGACTGAAGCAGAGGAAGCTTATGAAGGGGAAGATGAGCATGAAGATTCACCCTCCATCAAGAGGGAGCTCTCTGATTTTGATCTCCAAGCCCATGAAGCTGTTGCAAGCGAAGGAGGATATGATCCAGCAGATAAAGAGATCAAACATCCCAGTTTATATGAAAACCAAGCCAACATTCAATTGGAAGACAGGTACAATAAATACAGCAAAAATAGTGTTGATATAATCCAAAGTGGACATGTCAGTGATCCTGGGATTGGCAAGGCTGACTTCTGGGCTTCTCCAAAGCTTGAACGATCTTGCTCTAACCTGGAAAGAAGGGATGTGCTTAGGAAGACGCCCCATCACTTTCCATCTTCAAAGTCACAGTCTTTTGAGGATTCGCAGGAATTATCAGCAAATCAGATGGTTAATCTAGCAAGTCCCAGGTCTGTGATGACTCAATGCAGTGCTGATAGAGTGATGCTGAGAAGGCATTCATCAAGTCAAGTCCTCCCTTCTGGAAGTAAAAGGTTGTGGTGGAAGTTGTTCCTCTGGAGCCACAGGAACATACATAAACCTGGGATAAGCAAATCAACACAATTACATCCTGCAAAAGCTGCTTTAAATAATAAATGCGGGTACTCTTCAGACACCCTTGAACCAAAACAAGGTAAGGCAATGAGACTTGTGGAATCACCCTCACCCATGTCATCTTCTGGGGAGTACTTTGACAAAGCTGCAATGATAAAAATACTGATAACCAAAGGTGGAGCAGATTTCACAAAGAAAGCTTTGGTTTCTGGACACAAAACCAATGGGTAGCTTTCTCAACAGAATCATCCTCCTTTAACAGAGTGGATGAGTGGGTGAAAGATCTTGAAGTTCAGCAGCCACCTCCTGAGGATGATTTTGGTGATGACAATATTGGAAGCATTGTGTTCCCACCTTCTCCTGACGCTGGCAGATCAATGGCAAGAAGCACAGCTCAGTTAGTTCGACATCAAGATGCCAATCTTTCAAAGGAGATTTTGAATGCCAATAGCGTGGTCCAGTCTCTGAATCCAGCCTCAACTGCAGCTCATATATCGGGTATTGGTATAAAAGCCATCCCCGCCCTTTCACACTTCTCTAGCCTTCGCTCTGTCAATTTGTCAAACAATTTCATAGGTATAACTTGTTCGAGAGAAGAAAGTAACCCTTAATATGACATCAATTGGGAATAATATTAACTCAATTGATTAGTTTTCCTCTTCATTGATTTGCAGTTCACATCACGCCTGGATTTCTCCCAAAGGGTATTCATACACTTAATTTGTCAAGAAACAAGATCAGCACCATTGAGGGCCTCAGAGAATTAACCCGGTTGCGGGTACTAGACCTAAGTTATAATCGCATCTCAAGAATAGGACAAGGTTAGTTTATAGTTTTATACTTTATTAGCTGATAAACAATGGGGGGTTTTTACTTCTCGAATTTCATAGCCTTCATGAAGTACTTTCTACAACACAATTATCCATTCTTTTATCAGGGCTATCAAATTGTACACTAGTCAAAGAGCTATATCTTGCGGGAAACAAGATAAGCGATGTTGAAGGGCTACACAGGTTATTGAAGCTAACAGTTCTGGACTTGAGCTTTAACAAGATCACAACAACAAAAGCATTAGGCCAGCTTGTAGCTAACTACAACTCACTTCAGGCCTTGAATCTGCTCGGAAATCCAATTCAAAGCAACATCAGTGATGACCAGCTACGTAAAGCATTTTGTGGCCTTCTACCAAAGCTTGTGTACCTGAACAAGCAATCTATCAAGCCTCAAAGAGCACGAGAAATACTCACTGATAGTGTTGCCAAAGCTGCACTTGGGAACAGCAGCCGGAGCTCCTACAGAAGAGCACTAAAGAAAGGTGGCCAAGGAGGATCAAGTTCCTCTAGTGTGTGTAGAAGCAGTGCTAGTGTTGCCCAGAAGAGCAAGAACAGATCAAGGAGCCGAACTAAACATCATTAATTGTCTCCAAAAGCAGCAGTTTATCACTCTCTATGTTTCTACGACTTGATAAAGTACAGCAGTATTTCTCAAATTTATTTTTACCCTTCATTTGCTTCAATCTGCAACCTAGTGAGATGAGGCTTGGTTGTTGTTGTGTTTGCTTCAACCTGTTGAGTGTTTGATTTATACCATAAATTAAGACTTCATGTAATGCATTCTTCAAGGTCTCCAATTTGAATGTGTGGAATTTGATCTCATTATCTGGCTTATGAAAATTCTATGAACATCATGTTAAAAATTTTGGCTGTGTGAAACAAAAATTAGCCGGACCATTGCTACTGTGTTCACTATCATTATCATTCAAACCTCAACCTCAAGTGAATAATAAATACCATGGCAACTGAACAATTCAATTGAGGCACTATCAACTACCAAGTTTACCTCAGAAGCTGTAACTAAAAATGAAATATGCCAAAAGAAAAGTAATACATGTGGCATCTATTTGAAGGTCACAGACTCACAGCAAACCCGATGCTGAAAGACTGTTGAGAACTTTTGTTCAAGCGCCACCACTGATCTAATCCTACTATAGACATATCTTATTGTTTAAATCATATCTCGGATTCAAACTCCAAATGAAGAGGCACATTTGCTCTTCCTGTTAATGCAAGGAGAAAAATATTAGCAACACATTTTTTAATACACTTTTTTCAACACAATAGTGTATTCAATGAAATTGATGCAGATATCATAGCACAGCACTTATTGAAACCTCTCACTAATTCAAGCCAAGTTTCCCTTTATCAGCCATGAAAAATTCATCAACAGTAGATGAACTAAGTGGTCTGACAATACTAGAAACAAATGTGGTTTCTTGCCTGCATTACAGGACCTTTGCAAACTTGGTCAAAGCCTTACTGAAACAACTAAGTATACAGATTAGAAATCAAAGAATAATGATACAACAGAAATGATTCATTGCAATGTATTATGATTAACTTTTGTGAGTCCGATCTTTCAGAATATACTTAAATTGGTATAATAAGTGAATTTTCATCTTATCAATAAATTCAATTTGAAGAAGTTTCTCTAAAGCCTTTTTCATCTTTCAGCAATGCACCAATGCCTCACTCACTTATTTGGAACATTTTGCAGTTACTCTCTGAATCCCAAACTCTTTTTCACTAGTAGATTGAATTATCAAAAGATACATTTTTTTATCCCTATATTAGAAAGCTATTTCATTCCTGTTTTGGAGGACCTTTAAATTTGAGAGCTCCAATTTGGTCTTTCTTTTCTTAATATACAAACCCTTCTGAACTGCTTCTCACTCAGTACTACCTGAAAAATACATCACAAGATATGGAGAAAGTTAAGTTACAGGTTGTTTTTCCATCCCATTCTCAACATCAGAAGTAGGTTCCATTCCTTGCATCAGAGCATACTTATGGAGCTTCTCGTTTAAGATCACCTGGGGGTCCTTCTCAATCAAAACGCCATTGTGATCATAAGCATCCTTCAAGAACACAACCCAGTTCATCTCTGTTCCAGCCAAATAAAACGCTCTTGGCTGCTTAAGAAGCATATGATAAGTATGCTTAGTCAAACTAAACTCCTCCTTGAATTCCACAATGTGATGAATAGAAGCCCTTTTCTCCAACGTCAAGCTCAAGAACTCATGAATCACCCCAACCCTATACTTCTCTGCTTCCAAGGTCCACACATCCAATTTGGACCCATCCGAATAAGGAGACACCAAAGGAAGCGTGTTCAACAAATTCAGCTTCCTCGCATCATCCAATTCCAACTCCAAATCCATCCCATATTTCACAGGAAACTTAAACTTCCTCTTGGCACCTTCCTCATCCACCACAAAGTCCCTCTCAAGGGCACTCACCGCCAAAAGAGAGTCCCAATTAACCAACTCAAGAACCCTCTTCCCATCGTTCTCAGTCACAACCCGAAAATAATTCGGGTACTTGGCAACCCGGTCGCGGAAATCATCAGGGATACCGAACAGGGTTCTGCAGTGATGAATCTTGCTGAGGGGAATGCGGTTACCCGCGGACATCATGAGCAATTTCCGAACCTTATCGACGCGGTTTTGTTCCATGGAGTCCATGATGGATTGTTCCTCGGAGAGAAGGTCTTCCATGAGGTCGGTGAAGCCGAGCCACATTTTGCCATCGGTGTGGCGGTAAGTTTGGAAGAGGAGAGGGTGACGCTGGATGGAGCGGGAGACCTTGCGGCCGCGGGGGAAGCCAAGCTCGCGGTGGAGCTTGCCGGCGTCGTCGAGGCGGAGAACGTGCTCCGGTTGGTTTGAGAGGAATTGTTTGGAGCGAGTGACGAACCTTAAGAGGGCGTCGCGTTCGACTATGCGCTCAAATTCGGGGATGCGGTTTGGTTCGGTTTGAACTGGCTTGGTTCTTGGGCTGTCTTTGTTTTTGTGTTTTTTCTTGAGTTTTTTTGGGGTTTTGGTGACCAAGAAGGAGGTGGAAAATGGCGCGGTGAAGAACAGAGGGTTTTTTAGGGTTAGGGTTTTAGAGGATTTGATGTTGGAGAGGAATATGAAGAAGATGAAGCGCCAAGCCATTGAATCAATGTGAATGAGTGAGTGATTATCATTTAATTTAACAACGGTTATGGCTACAATAGTATAATGGCGATTAGAAAACAGTTCAAAAAATTAAAGTCAAGAAAAAAAATTCCGACCTGCCGGATTCGAACCAGCGACCTAAGGATGGCTTTGAGGTAATTGAACCCACTACAGTCCTCCGCTCTACCAACTGAGCTAAGGTCGGTTTGATATTTGTGAAGCAAAGAGCTGAAAATGGTGCACTCAGTAAACAACAGGGGATTGCGAATAGGGTTCTTCAGGGTTTGGGTTTTACAGGATTTGGAGAAATGCCAAACCATTGAATCGATCCTAATGAATGTGGCCTAATTAAAAATTGTGACAATCGTAGTGGGAAAGAAAGACAAAATAAGATGTGAAAAAAACATGTATGATAGCAAAAATGTTGATCAATGGCGATTAATACAGGGAAAAAATAATTACAAAATTAAAAAAATTCCGACCTGCCGGATTCGAACCAGCGACCTAAGGATGGCTATCAGGTGATCAACCCACTACAGTCCTCCGCTCTACCAACTGAGCTAAGGTCGGTTTGATATTCGTCACACAAGGAGACAGTTAACAGTGAAGAGCAAGAGACTGCAAATAGGGTTCTTCAAGGTTTGGGTTTTACAGGATTTAGAAAAGCGCCAAACCACTGAATCAGTCTTTACACCATGTTTGATAAATAGAGAAAAACCAGAGAGAGATAAAATTAGAAAAAATTGAAATAAAGGTGAAATATAGTGAAAATAAATTATATTTTTATTTGATATGAAAAGAATAAAAAGGAGAGAAATAATAATCAAAATGCTCCTAATATAGAAAAAATGGCTGAATTACTTAACTTTATAAAAAATAAAAGTATTTAATTTTATAAATAATATATAATTAATTTATATAAATCTTAAAATATATATTAAAATTATTTAATATATAAACTGATGAATTCAATTAATTAAAAAATTATTATATCATAATGATAATATGTTGTTAAATAATAACGAAATTACATAATAAAGTAAAATGTAAAGAAAATAGGTTAAATATTAACGTAACAACCAATGTTGATAAAGAAACAAGAGGGCAAATATCAATATTGATTAGAAAAAATAATTACAATCACAGGGAGCAATTACAATTCCAAGAACAATTAAATCAAAGCCAATAACAAGTGAACAACAGGGAGGCTAGATGTAACGGAAATGAAACACAAAATGTTAGATAAGAATAAGGGGTACATTGGTTCACAATGGTCGAGATTTAAACCATTTCTCTTAGGGGTTCCGGTTGTGTGAATGGAAAAAATCTCCGTTGGGAGAGTTAGTCCCACTATAATGTAAGTGTTTCTAGCTTGAACTGTATTATCTCTCATAAAAAATATTTGTGGTTAAAAAAAAAATTATATTTTGCGTCTTAGGAGTTTGTAATCCATTCCCTTCGCTGTAACAGGGAATTCAAACTGTAGCAGTAGTTTAAACTGACGCTACTGCTTTTTGTTGCATTGGTGATTGAAATCCAGGCTACTACTTTTATTCCATTCACGCTTTTGTTCATTTGGGTTAAATTTAGATAGAATTAATTTCCAAAAAAGTTATGCTAATTAAAAAGTTATTATAAGTAATTGGTATTTAAAAATTAATTTGTATATGAAAGAAAATTAATTTATATTTATAAATAATATTTGAAATTTATGTTTAGAAAAATAAATTTAATTTTAAATAAAAAATATTTTTTAAGAATTAATATAAGTATGTTTCTAAAGAATTTGAGTGTCAAATTAAAATTTAAATCAATCATAAAAAGGTTAAAACTTTTTAGTTTTCTCAAAATTAATTAAATTTGCTTACTTAAAAGAGTATTATGAGATTGAAAAACGTGACTATCATCCAATTCAAAACAAACAACCATATGATATCATTTGGATTAAAATTGTGTACACCATGTATTCAACACTTTCTTCCTCATGACTCAGTGACTCACCCTCATTGGCTAAGAACCTATTTTCTCCTTCCATATTCATCCAACCAATTACCAAGGAACCTATGAAACTCACCAGACACAGGTCGGCTCACTTGAACCCCTCATCCTGGTCCCCTGAAACACCACAAGTTTCCATTTTTTTAGGGCGTGTTTGTGAATTTTGAAGGGAGAGAAAGGGAGGAGTTAGAGGAAAAAAGGAGGGTGAGAAAAAAACTTTAAAAAATATCCAAACTCCCAAACACAAAGGAAAAATGGCTTATTGTAAATCTTTCCCTTCCATTCTTTCCCCTAAAAATCAACTCAGAAACATACCCTTAAGCAACTCCACTCCAGTGCACTCACTCCCTCCCTTTATCATCATTAATTCTAAGGCTTCATCAGCCAAATCCCACGTACACTGCTTTCCCTCACATTCAGAAGCATGCCCGCGCTGCAACAACAAGTCAACCAACCATGGATACAATACGATTAGGAAGTTCAAATAAAGCTACGAGATGCCCATCATTAAGTTGTGCAATATCATTGGGACTAAATAGCAAAATATGAGACTTTATTTATTTTATTAAAATTATAATTTGGTGGCTGCACAAATCTGGTGTTTCAGGTCAAATATAGGTTGTAACTTACCTCCCTTTGTGAATGGATGCATAATAGAGGCCACCCTAATAAACATATTTTTCTTCCTTCTATTTCTTCACCCTCCCCTAATTTCATCTATACCAAATTGGGTGTTAATGTGAGATCGTGAATATGGCTACAAGTACAAGGTGCGAAATAAAAAGCATTCACATCCTTTTCTTTGGGACGTATCAAGAAGAAAGAGATTTAAAAAATAGAGAAAAAATAAAATAAATTATTTTTAATACACATTTTTGTTATAGTATTTTTTATAAAGTAATATTTATGATTGAATTTTATTTATGAATTTTAACGTTACAAATTCAATTAAATGACGTGCAAAATGTGTATAATCAATATCCGTTTTGAATTGATAGGAAACGTGCAACATCATATTGTCAATCTGATTACCAAAGAGTTGTGGCTCAGTTGGCAACACAGACTGAGATTATGGGAAGAGCTCCCGAATTCGATTCTCACTAAACACATTCTTCGGAAGGGGTGAGAAGCCTTAACTGTGATTAAGCCCCGAACAGGGATTGCCCCTGATAATAGGGGATACATGTGGTTTACACCAAAAAAAAATATTGTCAATCTGATTGTTTCCAAATTAAATATGCAAATCAAATTAAATGTTAACGTGTATAACTGATTTAATTTGAATACGTGTGTTAATGTGCAGGTGCATAATTATGTTCATTTAGTTTCTTTTTAGAGGTTTCATTTCTAAATTAATTTACAATTAAAATCATATTTATATATTTATAACCGTTATAATATTTTATAATTGGACTATATATAAGAGATAGTCTGATGACATAGTGAATATTTTCTTCTTACACTAAAAACAATCTCTAAATAATTCTGTGCAATAGAAATGTGCTGGGTGGAGGAACTTTGTCTTTATTTTGTGCAGGAAAAAAGAGACTAAATCAGTGATAGCTGGACTGTTGTTTCATGGAGGTGAACGCGTCAAGACCTACTGCACCATTGGAGGGAGAACATCTCCCGTGGTGGCGTGAATCACCTTAAAGAGAGCGAAAACGCGCCTCATCCCACTATCATTGTTAATTTTAATTTTATTATAATTTCTTATTTATTTTTCTTAATTTGTTGTAATTTATTCTAACAATTTTAAGGTGATTTCATATATTAAAAAATGAAGAACATGGTGGAGCAGACACAAGAGTTCCAAATTATTGCCCATGAAGTGAAGTCTGAAGGTATTACGATTGAAGATAACTTGCTCGTGGCTATCATTATTCGTGTGGAAGAAGAAGCAATTAAGTCAAAATGCTCTATGCACACAAAATGGAAGCAACAACTATGTTACTAAGGTAAATTCCCTCGGTTTTCATAATAAATTTTCCATAGGACAAAATATAAGTAATAGTGCTAAATTAAAGCCTAAGAAAAAAAATTTCAAGATAAAAAATAATTTTTCTTATATGAAAGGGAATTTCACCCAAAAGAATATACCATTCCCAAGAGTGGCCCAAATTCCAAATGAGGCATGTTTTGTATGTGGCAAAATTAGCCATGTTGCTAAATATTGTAGATTCCGGAAATGTGGGTCTGTTGTACAGGCCAATGTGATCGAAGAGCAATTTGTTGCTATGATAACTGAGATAAGTGTTGTTGAGAACTCTAAGGGATGGTGGGCAGATTCAGGTGCCATTAGGCATGTCTGCTATGACAAAGATTGGTTCAAAAATGAAACTCCAAAAGAGGTAATGCTTGGTGATTCTCATACTACCAAGATTTTGGGTGAAGGTGAGGTGGAGCTTAATTTTAATTCTGGACGAATTCTAAAATTGACTAACATGCTTTATACACCTCATATGAAAAAGAATCTCATGTCTTCTTTTCTTCTGAATAAGGTTGTTTTTAAGCAAGTTATAGAATCTGATAATTATATTATTTCTAAGAATGAGATTTTCGTGGGGAAAGGTTATGCATGTGATGGAATGTTAAAGTTAAATGTTGTGATTAATGAAAATGCTTCAGTTTCTGTTTATATGCTTTTATTTTTTAAATTTTTGGCATGAACGTCTTTGTCATATAAATAATAAATATGTTTTAAGAAAGAGTAAGTTAGGACTTATTCCTAAACTTAATAAAATGTTTAAAAAATGTGAAATTTGTAGCAAAACTAAGATTATGAAAAAGTCTCATAAAAATGTCATAAGAAATTCTGAAATTTTAGATTTAATTCATTCTGATATTTGTGAGTTTGATGGAATTTTGACACGTGGTTGTAATAGATTTTTTGTTACGTTTATAGATGATTTTACGAAATTTACGTATGTTTATTTGATGAAACATAAAAGTGAAGCTTTTGAAAAGTTTAAAATATATTTAAATGAGGTTGAAAATAATTTTGGAAGAAAAATAAAATGTTTACGTAGTGATAGAGGAGGAGAATATATTTCTTTTGAGTTTGGTTCTTATATTCAGTCTTTAGGGATTGTTCATGAAATTACTCCTCCTTATTATCCACAATCTAATGGAGTTGCTGAAAGAAAAAAAATATAACTTTAATTAATTTAACTAATTCTATGCTTGTTCATGCTCATGTACCTTTTCAATTTTGAGGTGAAGCAATTTTATCTGCAAATTATGTGCTTAATAGAATACCTCATAAGAGTTATAATAAAACTCCATATGAACTATGGAAATGTCATAAACCAAATCTAAGTTATTTTAGAATTTGGGGTTGTTTGACTTACGTAAAAATTGTTGATCCTAAAAGAAGTAAATTAGGTGTACAAGCTTATAGGTTATTCTCTTAATAGTTCAACTTACAGATATTTTGATATTGATAATAAAATTGTGATTGAGTCGGTTAATGCTATTTTTCATGAAAATAAATTTTCTTTTAAATTAGAAAATAGTGGGGATAAAGGAAATAAAATTTCTCATGAACTTAGTTCTTCTACTTCATTACAAGTTGAAAATCAAACTAAAATTTTACCAACAAGAAGTAAAAAAACTAGAATTGAAAAAGATTTTGGTCTTGATTTTCTAGTTTATAACGTTAAAAATACAATTACTTTTGAGGAAGTTTTAGCATCACTTGAATCATCTTCATGAAAAGAAGCAATTGATGATGAAATGGAATCTTTAATTTCTAATAAAACTTGGAAATTAGTAGATTTACCACTTGATTAAAAACAATTGGCTGTAAGTAGATCTTGAGAAAAAAAGTTGAAGCCTGATGGTACAATTGATAAATATAAGGCAAGGCTTGTAGCTAAAGGGTTTACACAAAAAGATGATATAGATTTCTTTGATACTTTTTCTTCTGTTACACGTATTACTTCAATTAGATTGCTAATAGCCATTGCATCTATTTATAATTTAGTAGTACATCAAATGGATGTAAAAACAACTTTTTTGAATGGAGATTTAGAGGAGGAAATATATATGGATCAACCTGAAGGTTTTGTTGTGGCTGACCAAGAAAATAAGGTATGCAAATTAAATAAATCTTTGTATGGGTTGAAACAAGCACCAAAACAATGGCACGAAAAATTTGATTTGTGTATGATTAAAAATGGTTTTAGAAACAGTGAATGTGATAAATGTTTATATTACAAGTCAAATGAGGATTTACATGTTATGATTTGCTTATATGTGGATGATTTATTAATATTTGGTTCTAATCTGTCTATTATTTGTGAAACAAAGAACTTACTTCATAAAAGTTTTGAAATGAAGGATATTAGAGAAGCAATGTTATACTTGGCATGAAAATTACTAGAAAAATTGATGGTATTTTTCTAGATCAAGCACATTATGTGGATAAAATTTTGAAAAAAAAATATAATTATGAAAATTGTTATACTGTATCTACTCCTTTTATTCCAAATTTTCATTTAGAAGCTACTTTAGATGATAATTTTTTTGTTAATCAAAAGGAGTATGCTAGTATAGTTGGAAGCTTGAGATATTTGACTGATTATACTAGATCTGATATTGCATATGTGGTAGGTTTACTTGGTAGATTTACTAGTAAACCAAATACTGAGCATTGGCATGTTGTTGATCGACTTATGAAATATTTAAAAGGCACGGAAAAATTATGGGTTATTCTATCAACGATACCCTACTGTGCTTGAAGTTTTTTCATATGCAGATTGGAATACTCAATCAAGTGACTCTTTCTCTACTATTGGTTATATATTTACTTTAGGTGGCTGTGCAATTTGTTGGAAATCTAAAACGCAACAAAAAATTATGGGTTATTCTATCAACAAATAATCGCGAAATCAACCATGGAAGCTGAATTAGTTGCTTTGGCTTTGGCTAGTGAGGAGGCTAGTTGGTTGAAAGATTTATTGGATGAAATCTCTTTCTGGGAGAAACCAATTCCACCTATTTTGATGCATTATGATAATACTAATTCCATTGGTATGGTACAGAATCGTTATTATAATGGTAAATCGAGACATATAAAGAGGAAGCATAGTTTGGTGAGATCATATTTAAGTAATGGTATCATTCATGTGTCTTAATTATGTGAATACAAATGATAATCTTGTTGATCCTGTTACAAAGCCTTTAAATAGAGAAAAAAATTGTGAAAATGTCTATAGGGATGGGATTAAAGCCCAAAGAATAGAAACTACCCTTGAGGATACCCAACCTGGTGATTAGAGATTCTAAAAGTTAGGTTCAAAAGGAAGAACGAATAATGGAGTAGTTTGTAAAAAGATACGATATAAATAATTTTTTTCATCCCTATAAATAATATGCATCTTTTCTGCAACGTAAAATAAGATTGAGTTTTTCGAGAACTCTTAATGAAATTTATAGCTCAATAAGAGTGAGATGTTTAAAGTTGGAGGGAAATCCTTGACAAATTTCACTTATATGAGTATTGGGGTAGGGCCGCTCCTAAAGAGATGCTGGGCTTATATATATGTTCTCTTAAAGTACTCATGAATCCAGGATGTAGCACAAAGGTCGAAATGTGTGAAGCTTATGAGTTCATGGTTGACACCGGAATATTATGTGCATGATACAATACTTGTATCCTTTAAAGAAGCCATAGTTCAAGACTGTGTGATCACTACTGGCTCCAGACCAAGTATTATAGAATTGTTAAATGAAAGTTCAAAGCAATGCTACTTTCATAATGCATAATATTCCTTCTATGCACAATAAACCTTAACAAATACTTTATAAAAATAAGTGGGGAATTAGGAAGATATGCATCTAAATAAAAGACAAAAATGAAAGAAAATGAGAGATGTGATAAATCTTTATATATATATAAATGGAAGAGAGTGAGTAGCCATATTTTCCCCCTAAAAAGGAGGTTAATTCTGTCAATATATATATTTTTATTTTTTAATTTAAAATAGATGATTTTAAATTTCAATTTTTTTAGTGGGTTTGGTAATTGTGAATGGGTTGGAACATTAAGGAAAGTTATTGCTGGAAGTCATTCCCCATACGTTTTCACAAAATAAGTGAAAGGCTTCTCATTTTTCATAGCACCTCTTCGCATGTCTATTGAGTGTAATATATTGCGTGAGACAGAGAGAGCGACCCAGATGTTAAGGCTTTTCGCGAATACTCTTCCTCCTTCCCTCATATTTTCTCTACATTTTTTTTCTCTCGGATCCTCTATGGCTCGTCGCTGCTCTTGTTGGCCGCCCGCATTTGTGGCTGTTTTGCGCTGCTGGTCGCGGCTGTGACTTCCGGTGGTGGTGATTTCTCTGCATGTCCTTGTGTTCCCTGTGAGAGGTTCTGTGACGATTCAAGCTTCTCAGTTTAGGGTTTTGTCTAAATTTCTTTCCCCCCTTTTGTTGGTTCGGTCTACTGAAAATATCAACGTTTAGGGATTTGAAATCTCCTTTCCCCCTTTTCTTCTTCGTAGATTTTGTTTAATCTATGTTTAAGTTGATTGTTTGGATTTGTAATTGGAAATTTGTTATTTTTCTTCCACAAATTTAGCATTCAGAGTTTGGGAATTTGTGGAATTGGAGCGCAAAAGGGACTTCACACTTTTTGATAGAACATATTTAATATTGTTGATTGTATGTTGCGATCACATTTCTTTCCCCCCCTTTTGCGCTCCAATTCAACAAATCCCCAAACTCTGAATGCTAAATCTGTGGAATAAAATAACCAATTTTCAAATACAAATAAAAAAAATCAACTTAAACACAGATTAAACAGAATCTACGAAGAAGAAAAGGGGGAAAAGAGATTTCAAATCCCTAAACATTGATATTTTCAGTAGACCGAACCAACAAAAGGGGGGAAAGAAATTTAGACAAAACCTTAAACTAAGAAGCTTAATTCGTCACAGAACCTTCCTCTCACAAGGAACTTAGTGACATGCAGAGAAATCACCACAACCGGAAGCCACAGTCGCGACCAACAACGCGATACAGCCACAGACGCGAGCGGTCAGCAAGCGCAGCGGCGAGCCATAGAGGATCCGAGAGAAAAAAACGCAGAGAAAATATGAGGGAGGGAGGGAGAGTAATCGCGAAAAGCCCTAGCATCCGGGTCTCTCATCGTTTCACGCAATATATTACACTCAATAGACATACAAAGAGGTGCTATGAAAAATGAGAAGCCCTTCACTTACTGTAACATCCTAAATTTTATTAGGATAAATATTAATTAAATTAAATAGATTAATTAAGAAAATAATTAATTTAATGGGAAATAAATAATAGGAGTATTGCTATTATTAGTTTTATTTCGTCAAGATAATTTTAATTGAAAATAGAATAATGGGGGGTGAGAGTGGGCCCAAGCCCAATTAGTTATTTCAGTAAGGAGGGGTTAACAGAGCACCCTAATCCTTATTCGTATCATTCGTCAGTAAGCGAAACGCTAAGGAAGGGAGAAACGGAGTCTCAAGAGAGAGCTGCTGTGGAGCGAACGCCAAGAATCCAAGAAATGACTTCCTTGCTGTGATCAAGCTTCGCTTAAGGTACGGTGGGGGAGAAGGTATTGCGTGTATATGCATGTAAGGGATGTTTGGGTAGTAATCTAAGATGTATAATTCAAATTTATGAATGAATAACTGAGAATGATGATATAATCTGGTGATTGATGATTTATTGTTTGTGTATTGACGAATTATTGAATAAGAGTAAAGATGATACAGAAGATAATTGAAAAAGGGGTGATTAGGGATTGAGAAATTGGGGTTTTGATGAATTGATGGTATAATCTGTAATAGACTGATGATTTATTGAGTATTTGATGTTATTAATGAGTATGAATGATGTTTAGACGAAAAAGACTGATTAGGGATTGATTGGATGGGTTTAGAGAGGTGAGAAATCGTGAAATCTGCGATCTGCGTCGCGGGTAATCGATTACCTGATACAGTAATCGATTACCAGAGTGTTCTGGGCAACCCAGAAGCACTGTTTGCTTACGGGTAATCGATTACAGGGTTGCTGTAATCGATTACCAGAGAGTTTGTCTGTGGGTAATCGATTACAGGGGTGTTGTAATCGATTACCAGAGAGTTTGCTTGCGGGTAATCGATTACCAGAGACCTTGTTTGCAGGTAATCGATTACTGGAGGTTGGTAATCGATTACGAGAGTGGACTTTGAGATCCTTAGTGATTGATGTTGTTTGATGGTGCTTTATGATGAGTATAATGATTATGATTGACGATGTTTGATGTTGTTTATGATGATTATGATGATGTAATTGATGATAGGGTGTATCACTTATGATGATGATGTAAATGATGATAGTGTGTATCACTTATGATGATGATGTAAATGATGATAGTGTGTATCACTTATGATGATGTTATTGATGATAGTGCATGTCACTTATGATGATGATGTGAATGATGATAAGTGTATATCACTTTATTAATGATGATGTTGGATGATGAGTATGATGATGCATGAAATGATGATTTATGATGATGGTGTATATCACCTTTTGATGATGATGTTATCTAAGTTGTGCGGGCCCATAGAGGGGGTACAACTTAGGAGAGATGCCTTGAGCATATGTGATGAGACCTGAATTGTGTGGGCCCATAGAGGGGGTACAATTCGGGAGGTGAACTGAGTTGTGCGGGCCCATAGAGGGGGTACAACTCAGGGGATCAATATGGGGCGTTCGATTCACGGGCCCATAGAGGGGGTGCAACCTAGGAGTGATTGTACGGGCCCATAGAGGGGGTACAACCTAGGGTCGAATGTCGTTGTGCGGGCCCATAGAGAGGGTACAACCTATCGGATAGTGTGTGGTAACACCAGTAGACCATCTTGGTACTAACTAGAGTGATTGACGAGGTGCACCCATTGTGTGGAGTTCTAAGTCATGATCTTTGGGTAGACGATGAGAGGAGTATTGATGTGTGATATTTCATGATGAAATGGTGTTATTAAATGATGTTATGAATATTGATGATGATGAGTATTATGTGCGAGAATAGAATATATGATTATTTGGGCGAATGATGGTATGAGAACTATATGATGATATATGAATGAGATTATGATGATGATGAGCTTGATGATTGTATAAAGGATATGTTTATGTATTGTGAATAGGAATGATGGTATGACATGTATATGTTGATATAGATGATTGAATATATGTTGAGTTTTAGATGAATGTTATTCATTGGTGATTTAATGTATTGATGGCATGATGTAATGATGTTGTGGGTGAGGATGGATATTCTCTATGTGTATGTATAGGTAGTATTCATTTTCCTCACCGTATTCTGTGGATATATTTTACAGGTGTTGAGGAGGACACGACTGGTGTCGATTATGAATAAAAGGGTATGCTCTGGTAGATGTGACATCAGGGTGTGCTTGGGGGGGGGGTTTACCATGTTCCTAGATTAGGAGTATTTTTATGAACTTCTGGATGCCTTGTATGGAAGGAGATTATTAATTGTTTTTATTCCTATGGAGATTTCCGCTGCTTTATATTGGAATTATATTTGGAAGTTTCATTTCTTTAATAAAGTCATTTTTGAACTATGAGTTATTATAAGAGTGATTGTGAACCTTTTTACCTAACGTGGGACTTTACATTTTCTAAACTGCAATTTCTTAAATATATAAGAGTATGGGGTAGAAGGGTGTCACACTTACTGTGTGAAACGTATGGGGAATGACTTCCAGCAATAACTCTCCTTAATGTTCCAACCCATTCACAATTACCAAACCCACTAAAAAATTTGAAATCAGCTATTTTAAATTAAAAAATATAAAAAATATATATTGATAGAATTAACCTCCTTTTTGGCGGGAAAATATGGCTACTCACTCTCTTCCATTTATATATATAAAGATGTATATGTATATCGATATCGATATCGATATCTATATAATATCATGTTGGATAAATGTTATTTGAAATTTCTTTTATAAACATAGTTTCTTTATATCTTCAAAATTTTTTATTTTGAAATTGGCTGGATGTCTCTAGGGGGGTTTGAATAGAGACTTGTAAAAATTGATTCCTGAAAAACTTAAGGTCAAATTGAGCTTAGTTCTCAAGCTCAGCAGCTTGGAGTCTCATATTGACTTGGCAAGGACAAATTAGTGAAACTCAGATTATACGTGATAGAAAGACTTAAAGTTTAGTTTTGACAACTTTGTTATAGTTGAGATTAAGTTCAGTTCAGTCTATTGAATGAGTTTAGCTTAGCTTCAGTAATTTGTAAAACAATTGTAAGTGAGCAAGGTAAAGAGAAGAGATGCACAGAGAGTTATCCTGGTTCACCCACTCCTTGGGCTACGTCCAGTCCTCACAACCTTGTGAGATTTCCATTATGACAACCTTGTCAATTACAAGTATTCCTTTCTGCCTCTTCAGGCTCACCCTCACACCAAGCTTAGGCACCTCCTGACTTGGCTGAGATCCAAGTATTCTTTACCTTGCCTCTTCAGGCTCTTACACTCTGTCATATAAATATTCCATTATACAATAATCAATTATATATAATAATAATCAATTACTATATATAGTTGATTATATATTATTTATTTTATTAATATTAATTTTATATTAATAATATTTAATAATATTTATTTTATATGAATTTTATTAAAATAAATCCAAATAAATAATTATATCGAATTATAATAGAAATTATAATAGAATTGAATTCTTTACTATTTCATAAACAAATATATTAAACAAATATTACACTTTAATTGATTCTTCCAATCTAGACGATAGACTAAAAATCTGTTGCAGGTAAAAGAGTAATTGAACAAACGTTGAATAAGGCAGTACCTGAAGGTTCACAAGCGGCTGAATATTTATTTCATAAGGGCTTATTTGATTCAATTGTACCACGTAATCCTTTAAAGGGGATTCTAGCTGAATTATTCCAGCTCCATGCTTTCTTTCCTTTGACTCAAAATGAAAAATCAAGCAGAGTCTAAAATTCTTTTAAAAAAGTGTGAATTACAGACGAATGTGCAAAAAAAACTGAATTGTGGGAATCGAAAACTCAACATTGCTATTACAAGAATTACAAACGCTTATGGACACCCTAATATTCTTGCAGAATTTATAGCCGGAGTCTAGGCTCCTCCTAACTCAGTTGAGACTATTACAAAGATTGATGGAGTGGAGATGATGTTTGACTAGCTTAGGCTACATACAAGGTACGAGTATATAGTGAGCTCAACTAGGTGTTTCTCCTTCTAAGAGTTACAACCAAATGATAAAATATGAAAGAGAATATGTGATACAGACTTAAGATGCACTCAAGGATAGTTGAGATTGAGTTGAGACGGATAAGTCAGAGAATATTCAGTAGTGTCTCACACAGTGCTTTGACTTGAGTTCCATCTTTTATATCAAATGAGACTAGCCGTTACAAGAGAGAGAGATCGCTTTTCACTTTTCTGACACGGGCTCAGGTTTGCTCTGATGTGCTTTACAGCAGTTGCAGTGTACTTGCATTGACCTTTCTTTTAACTCCTGGAGCATGTGTCTGAAGCTGAGTCTCTGTTTGAGTCTCAGTTACATGGCTCAGTCTCATCTTCATATCTGATTCTCAACCTCTTGTGTGCTGCTGAGTCTTAGTCTGAGTCTTGCTTTCCAAGCTCAGTCTTTACTTGGTCATCTGAGTCTCAGATTAGTTGTGTGTCTGAGTCTCAGTCTCAGTCTTACATCCTTAGCTCTTGTAATCTTTTTGTCTTTGACCTTGTTACAGTGTGTGAACATTTTGCATCTTTTGGTCTTATGATTTTGATTCTTATACTCTTCAGCTTCGTTCTTCTTTTTGAATCTTAAGTATTTATTCTTTAGATGCAGCTTGATTCAGCGTCTCAACTTGCCTTTGTTCAATAAAAAAACATCTTGTAATGTATGGATCTAAGAGTTGCAAGCACTTAAGCACACAATTAGTAAAACACAACATCTTAGATATACTTCTTTGTTTTTTCACTTTTGATAGTTTGATCTCATTAAAACCCTTAGGGAGTGAATTTGTCTTAACATATTTTCATTCTACAATTTTATCATATTGTTTGATTCATTAATTTTAGTTTGTATTAATACTAAATTTTAATTTTTTTTTCAGTTTTCCTGAATGCTAAATTTGATTATTGTTGTGTATCAAAGAATAATAAATTCAAAATGTCTGGAATTGTTCAAAATAAAAGAAAATGAAAAGAGGTTGCATTGACTACTCAAAACATAAGGGTTCTTAATGATAATGACAACGTAAATATTGAGGATGGAAGCTCAAATCAAGTTAATAGAAGATATATTGTCGAGCAAAGAGTTCCATTGTCAAATATTACAAATGGTAAGTCATATTCAATCGTGCACCGACTATTATGTTATCTTATTTAATTTATGAATTTAATTGCGACAATTAAATCCTTACATTTTTAATGCAGAAAACAATGTTCCTTCAATTTTGACTTAAAATAGTATGGGAATTAATGAGTTTTGTACCCCACCTTCGCGCAAGATGAGAAGCTCTCAAACCACTCCATTATCTGATATTACAAATGGTATAAATTTATGAACTTCCAGTTAACTAATGAAACATTACTATTTATTTAATATCACTTATTCCGATTCTAACCACATTGTTTTGTTTTAAATTATAGTTAATAGATTGTCTTCCCAAAGAAGCCGCTTCGATATATTTAGCCAACAACATTTTGGCACATCAATCATCCCATACGCCAGGAAGCATTGGACATGACAACAGATTTCGTGCAAGAAAATTTGTACTCAAATCAAGGCTTACCCTACAGCTGACTATGATTGAAAACATTACTCAACAATCCACAATCTCAAAACAGGTTGATATCATTACGTTATCAGGTATATTTATGTTTATATATTTTTTAAACTATAAAGTTGTATTCCTTTTTTATTAGAAAATAGATTTTAATTTTCTTTTATTATGTTTTTAATATGTTGTGATTATTATTATTTTTTATCTTATTTTTTAATAGATGATGATGAACCATCAAATACTCAAAATGCTATCATATCAGTTGAAAATTCTGATACAAATGGATATCCATTTACAGTTGACCTTGGTGAGATATTTTGATATAAAAAGTTATTTAAATTTAAATGTTTAATTAAATTATTATAAAATAATATTAACTTTTTTTAAAACTAATAATCATAACTTGCGATTTATTCATGCATTATACATTTAAAAATATTATGGTGGAAATATTTTAAATATATATCGAAAATATGTTGGCTACTATTAATCAAATTATTTCTCATATATTATGTTCCTTTATAAGGTGATGTAGGGACTGAAATCCATAACGATGAAGAGGAAGATAGTGAAGTAGATTTTGAACCTATTGTTGAATCTCCTACAGGTATATTTATTATGAAAATTTCTATTTTCATGATTTAGTGTTTCATTATAATAATATATATTATAATTTTTGTAGATTATTTTTGACATAGGGGATCCAACATGTGTGACACCCTTCTACCCCAACTCTTATATAATCAACGAAGCGGAAGACTTAGGAAAATAACGGATCACATTGGGTAAAAAGGTTCACATTTCAACTCAATTAAAACCTCAATTCTTTTAAAAATCAACTTATTCAAAATAGAAGTTGGAGTCAAAAGGTTTTCAAAGTAAATAAAATATTACTACCTCAAAAGTTAACAGTAAAACATCATTCTTAGCCTTATAAGACACTTAAAAACCGTTTACACAAATTTCTCCAAAATAGAAATATAAAATAAAACTCCCACTACTAAGCCCTGATGTCACATGTATCAGAACGACACCCATCAACTCAATACTCGGCACCTGAGGTGCCATCGTCATCACCTGTAAATAATAACCACAGATAGAAACGGTGAGGAAAAGAATATCACTCATACATATACATAGGAGACTACCCTATCCTCACCCTCATGTAAACAACATCATCATATAACTTATTCTACTATCAAATGTAAAACATAATCATCATCATCATATACACCAACAACATCATCAATATCACCACAATCATCATAATCCCCATTATCATCACAATCATCATTATCATCATTATCATCATATCATCAATATCATCATATTCATCATAATCATCATGTCATTGTACTCATCATTATCATTAATATCATCATACTCATCACAATCCTCAATATCATCATTTCATCATATCATCATACTCATCATATTCATCATAATCATCTTATCATCATACTCATCATTATCATTAATATCATCATACTCATCACAATCATCAATATCATCACTTCATCATATTCATCATAATCATTATATCATCATCACCATCATGCACCTCCCTGAGTTGTACTTCACCCACTCTAGGCTTGTACACCTCAGGTACCATATTCAATTACATAATCAATACTCACCTCCCTGAGTTACACTCAGGTACCATAATCACCAACACAATCAATACTCACCTCCCTAAGTTACACTTAAGTACCACATTCACCTCCCTGAGCTACACTTCACCCCTCACTGGGCTTGTGTATCCCAAGTACAATCACCTCCCTGAGTTACACCCCACCCCTCACTGGGCTTGTGTATCTCAAGTACAATCACCTCCCTGAGTTACACCTCACCCCTCACTGGGCTTGTGTATCTCAGGTACAACATCATATATGCTCACGCATCAATATATCATCATCATAACACTCATCGTATGCTCATTGCATCAATATATCATCATTATCACAACACACATTATATGCTCAATGCATCAATATATAATCATTATACACCTCATACCTCATACATCAATATATCATCATCACACATCTCATACCTCATCATCATACACTCAATACATCAATACATCATCGTTATCAACATACATCATAATAGTATAAACATCTATCATCAAAGGAGATATTCATATCATCACACTCACATCACAATCAATGTATAACTATCATCAACAAACACAAGGGTCATAAATCCACTCTGGTAATCGATTACAAGCCTCCTGTAATCGATTGCCTGCAAGCAAAACCTCTGGTAATCGATTACACACCCTCTGTAATCGATTACCAGCAAACAAACTCTCTGGTAATCGATTACACACCCTCTGTAATCGATTACCTGCAAGCTAATACCTTGGTAATCGATTACAAACCCTCTGTAATCGATTACCAGCAAGCCAAATGCACTCCAGGCTCCCCAGAAGGGTATGCATCCAATTTAATTTCATCAATAAAAACCCCAAATATACCGCTACAGTGCGAACTAAATATCTCCCAACCCAGACTTTTTATTGAAGATCCAACCGTTCAGAATGAAGAACCAGATATTCCGGACCAGCTGTCAAAATTTCAGCCCGATCCAACGGTTAACAAATTAGCAGTCGCTATTTTACAGTCCCTGCTCTGTGTAAAAACGGGAATGATTTCCCTCTAGTGCGAACTAAATATCTCCCAACCCAGATTTCGTATCGACGATCTAACCGTTCAGAATGAAGAACCAGACGTTCTGAACCATTTGTCAAAATTTCAGCCTGATCCAACGGTAAACGAATCCGCAATCGCTGTTTTACAGTCGGTGCTCTGTGTAAAACGGGAATGACTTTCCTCTACCCTCTTCTTCAATCTCTACTCAAATCATCAAGTTCCTAATTCAATTAAACTCGTTTTTACCGATTAAATTCACTGAAATCCTCAATCATTCCTACAAATTACAATAAATTTAACATCTAATCAATTATGGTTCATCATCTCTAAACCCTTGTTTAACCCCTTTTCGCTATGCTCGCTACCATCACCCAATTCATCAAGGTCAACACATGCATACATCAAATCAAACACATTCCAAACACACAACATGTGATTCACAGATAGGTTCTCAAATTTAGAATTCTTATAGGGTCTTATGGTTGCCCTCACTACCCAAGCACTCCCACATGCACATACAAGCAGCACCCTTTCCCCCACCGTACCTTAAGCGAAGATCGATTAACCGCAAGGAAGACCCTTTCTTGGTTCTTGATGCTCACTCTGCAGCAATCTCCTCTTGAGACTCGGTTTCTCCCCTGCTTAGTGTTTCGCTCTCTCAAGATTATACGAATAAGGATTAGGGTGAACTGATAACCCCTCCTTACTAGAATGTCTAATTGGGCTTGGACCCACTCTTAACCCCCTTATCTTGTTTTTGAAATGAAGTAGCTTTGTGGATAAAACTAATAATAATATTAATCTTATTATTTATTCATCTATTTAATTAATTATATCCTTTACTTATTTATTTAATTTAATTAATATTTTACTTAATAAAATTTAGGATGTTACAACATGTGAGTGTACATTTTGTGGAGCTTTACTATGGTATTCAGAGCGTGTGCAAAAGTCATACAAAACATCTTCTCCTGCATTTTCCTTATGATGCATGCAAGGGAAGATAAAGTTGTCATACTTGATGGAGCCTCCTCAAATCTTGAAAGATTTGTTTAATAAGAAGGATAAAAGAAGCAATTTTTTTTTCTAAAATATTCGATCATTCAACATGATGTTTTCATTTACCTCTATGGGAGGAAAAATAGACAAGTCAATGAATGAAGGCAATGCTCATCCAATTTTTGTTATGGGAGGAGAAAATTATCACAAAAATTGGGAGTTTACTTCCATCAATAGGTTCCCAACCCAAGTTTGCTCAGCTATACATTTATGATACTGAGTATGAGTTGACAAATAGAATGAATGTTGTCAGGTGAGACTAAATTTAGTACCATTTAATAATTTCTTTAAGTTTTATGTATTTATTTCATCTAATTAAAAAATTAATTTAATAATCCTTTTTCCTTATTCAAATATGCAGAATGGAAGATGATAATGCATAAATACACTCTTCAATTGTGAAAGACATTAAGGACATGCTTGATAATTATAATTTGTATGCAAAAAAATATAAAATGATTAGAGACGGGTTTCAGCAAGACAATATAGTAGATGTGAGGTTGAGGCTTATAGGAAAAAGGGGAGGTGATGGTAGAAGATATAACTTACCAACAACATCTGAAGTAGCTGCATTAATTGTAGGAGATTTTTATGTTGGTAATGCAGAGAGAGATGTTATTGTTCAAACAAAAGGAGGCTTTTTGCAACGTATCTCTATCATAAGTTGTGCATATTCGTCGTTGCAATATCCTCAACTATTTCCTCCAGGAGAAGACAGATATAAAGATGATGTTCCATATAATGAGTTTTCATTGGAATCATCCAAAAAGAGGAAAACGTCACAATGATAGAGTTTTTTGCATTCAGACTTCAACAAAGACACATAGAGCAATCTCTGTTATTGAAGTCTAAACGACTTTTCCAACAATTTTTGGTGGATGCTTATAGCATGATAGAATCATCCCATCTTACTTACATAAGAAATCATCAAAAAGAATTGAGGGCAGAAATCTACAAAGGTCTTTCTGAAACAATACTCAGAGGAGAAACAAATCCAGCCACATAAGGAAAGCGCATTGTATTGCCTTCATCTTTTACTGGGGGTGCAAGATATATGTTTCAAAATTATCAAGATGCTAGGGTATGTGTAGATGGGCTGGGTATCCGGATTTATTCATAACTTTCACATGTAATCATAAATGGCCTGAAATAACGAGATTAATGACAAGCCAAGGACTAACATCAGAGGATAGGCCACATATTATTTGCCGAGTGTTCAAGATGAAGCTAACACAATTTATGAAGGATATTAAAGAAGGATCAATTTTTGGCAAAGTCAAAGCAAGTAAATGAGTCTATTATTGGCTTTCGTTCTATGTTTATTTAATTTAATTGAAATGCCATATCTTATTGATAATTACGCTAATTATGTCTTAACTAGGTTCTTATTTATGTTATAGTCATATATACCATTGAATTTCAGAAGCGTGGATTACCTCATGCACATATTATGATATTCTTGCATCCTGAGTATAGATATCCAACTCCAAATGATATCGATAGAATAATTTCAGCTGAAATTACTGATGAAAATTCTAAACCGGAATTATTCAAAATAGTGAAATCTTTAATGATTTATGGTCTATGTGGAATTCAAAATAGAAGATCTCCATGTATGCAAAATTGGAAGTGTATGAAATACTTTCCTAAGAAATTTGTGGATAAGACATGTATCGATTAGGATGGTTATCTCGTCTATAAAAGAAGAGGTAATGAGAGGGTAGTTAAAAAAGGAGAATTTTTCTTTGATAATAGATTTGTAATGCCATATAACAAGCATCTTCTCATAAGTTTTTGTTCAAAGTATGTGAATAAAGGTCATGACCGTGTGACAGAAGCATTTTATGATTATGGAAAAGATAACCAGGAAGTCGACGAAATCAAGTTATACTATGATTGCCAATATTTGTCTTCCTATGAGGCAACTTGGAGAATATTTGCATTTGACATTCACTACAGGCAGCCTTCAGTGGAAAGACTATCATTTCACTTGCCAAATGAGCATGTTGTTGTATTCCATGATAGTACCTGCATTGATTCACTGTTTGAAAAAACGTGGGTTCATGAATCACAATTTTTGTCATGGATGGAAACCAATATAATATACCCTGATGCAAAGAATCTTACTTATGCTGAATTTCCTACAAAATTTGTTTGGAATGCGCGAGACCGATATTGGACTCCAAGAAAATCAGGTTTCTCTATTGGAAGGTTGTATTTTGTTCCTCTAGGAAGTGGAAAACTTTACTACCTCAGGATATTGCTCACTACAACTAGAGGGCCATCATCATATCTGCAGATAAGAACTTTTAATAATGTGATATATCCTACCTTTAAAGATGTTCGCTATGCTGTGGGTCTTTAGATGATGACAAGGAGTACATTGATGCAATTAAAGAAGCAAGTCACTGGGACTTTGCAACATACTTGAGAAGGCTATTCACAACATAGTTGTTATCAAACCAACTTTCAACTCCTGAATTTGTTTGGAATAGGACTTGGGAATATCTAAATGATGATAGTCTTCATAGACAACGATCACTTTTGCAGCGAGATGGTATGTTATCTTCATCTAACTTATTATTTACCTTCTCAAATACAATTTTTTACCAATCTATTAAATTATTTTCAAATTTTTACTTTGTGATTTTATCTGATATTCTTCAATGCATCACATATTTAAACCTTTCTGAGGATGAGCTAAAAAATTTGACACTTGCAGAATTAGACAAATTGTTATAGAGTAATGATAAGAGATTATCTGATTTTGCAACAATGCCACAACCAAATTTCAATTTTGTTAATCAATCAGTTAATATATTGATTTTTGATGAGCTAAACTACGATAGACAAGCATTGGCTATTGAGCATGACCAATTATTTTCTAAAATGACTTCTGAGCAACGACAAATTTATAACAAAATCATGACATCTGTATATGCCAACAAAGGAGGATGTTTTTTTTCTATATGGATAAGGAGGGACTGGGAAAACATTCATATGGAGAACCATTTCAGCAGCTATTAGATGCAAGGGAAAAATTGTGCTTAATGTTGCATCAAGCGGAAAAGCTGCTTTACTAATCCCAGGAGGTAGGACAACTCATTCAAGGTTTTCTATTCCGATTAATGTGGATGAGCACTCTACTTACAATATTAAACAAGGAAGTCATTTGGCAGAGCTGATTGTTAAAGCAAAATTCATTATTTGGGATGAAGTACCAATGACAAACAATCACTGTTTTGAAGCGGTAGACAGAACATTTCGAGACATAATGCGTTTTTCCAGTGAAGATAGCTTAAATAGACCTTTTGGAGGTAAAGTGATAGTATTTGATGGAGATTTTAGACAAATACTTCCTGTAATTCCAAAAGGATCAAGACAAGATGATATTCATGTCGGCATTAATGCATCATACCTCTGGAAGCATTGTCAAGTCTTGACATTAACAAAAAATATAAGGCTTCAAACTGGCTGCTCTAATTTGGATGTAGAAGAAATAAAGTTATTCTCAGCATGAGTGCTTAGCATTGGAGATGGAACCATTGGAAAACCAAATGATGGAGAGGTTAGTATTGAAATTCCAAATGATTTGTTGATATCAGATACTGTTGATCATATCGCTTCAATTATGGATAATACTTATCCATCATTATTACAAAACATGCATGATCCACCATTCTTTCAATATCGAGCTATTTTAGCTCCAAAAAATGACATTGTTTTCAACTTGAATGAATATATGTTGTCATTGGTTCCTGGAGAAGAAAGAACATACCTAAGTTTTGACAGTCCGTGTACAGAAAGTGTTTATTTTAATTCTCCTGATGATATTCACACTCTAGAATTTTTGAATACAATTAATTCATCTGGTCTTCCAAATCATGTCTTAAAGTTGAAAATTGGTGCACCAATAATGTTGTTGAGAAATATTGATCAATCTTCAGGTCTCTGCAATGGTACAAGGCTCAGTATTACTCATTTAGGAACCTATGTATTAGAAGCAAAAGTCATTTCTAGAGTGAATGTGGGGCACAAAGTATTCATTCCTAGACTGTCATTGACTCCTTCAGATAATGGAATTCCTTTTAAGTTCCAAAGAAGACAGTTTCCTATCGTTGTGTCATTTTCATTGACTATCAATAAAAGTCAAGGTCAATTTTTGAAACATGTTGGAATTTACTTGCCAAGGTCTTTCTTCTCCCATGGGCAATTATATGTTGCAGTTTCCAGAGTCACCAATAAAGGAGGATTGAAATTACTCATAACTGACGATGAAGGGCATATTTCAGATACAACTTCAAATGTTGTATATAAAGAAGTCTTCCAAAATTTATATCGAGTTGCTCCTAAAATCTTTTCATTTGAAATTATTATTATTTATTATTATTATTGTTGTTATTATTATTAATATTATTATTATTTATATTGTTCAAAATTTATATCAGGTTGCTCCTAAAATCTTCAATTAATGACTATCATATACTAATTTCCTTTATAACTTTTCAACTTTTTTTGCAGGGCATTCAAGAAACTTCTTTCAATGTATGCTTATAATTGTTTATATATTGGGAAACTTCATATTTCAAGACAAATATTGTTTTGTATGTCAAATGTTATGAAGAAATATTTACTACATTATCAATACTTCAAGTAAATGTTCTGTTATTACGTCTTTACAATGAACTTTACTATTAATATTAATTGTTATCATTAATTTTCAATGTATTCTTAGCTAAATCTAATGCTCCACTCTCTATCATTTCCCTAATATTCATGCCCCGTGCATCTCACGGGTTCCCCACTAGTGATTTGACAAAAAAGATAGAGTAAAAATATGTTTTTGGTCCCTATAAAATTAATGAGTTTTGCTTTTAGTCCCTATAATTTTTTTTTATTAAAGCGTCTTCTCAATTTTTTTTACAATTAGTCCCTCTCTTTAATTGACGTGTGTTATGATGTGACACGTTTTCTCTCTCCTAATTATCAAATAGTGTATTTCTCGCCGTCTTAAACCACCCGAAATCACCCAACCACCATCCCCACTCTCTTTTCTCTTCCTTAGCAGCAACCACGGCTTCCTCCTCTCCATCTCCGACAATATGCATTGCGTTGCTATGGTTGCTCTGACTGGTATCTAATGAATGTACTCCACTACTACATCTTTGGTCTGAACAAGAGATCAATGAAGACGTTGATGAACTCCCATGGTCAAAATTAGTCGAATCTGTAACCAGAAACACTATCCCCACTTCCCCCTCCCATGAAAACCACCAACCCACCATTTCCCCCACCTATATACCACCGAAATCCTACATCGAGAGGAAGCTGCAATATATCATGAACTTTTACCCAAAGAAAAGGAAAAACGTAAACATGCACAGAACTCGACCCCTTTGATGCTTTGTTTCATATATCATGAAATATTAAATACCCTGCATCTTCAAATCTTTCCTGTTTGATAGTTATATGCAAATGATGCATCATACTTAGTTCTTGAGCTACCAAATTTGGACCATCTACGGCACTGTAGCAAACAAAAAAGGTTTAGGCTCACAATTGATATACCTAAAAATGTAAAGAAAAGAGGAGGTGGTCATGATGCTAACTTGCACACCGAGTTTGATAGCATCAGTGACAATAATTTATTTACTTACATATATATTGGAGCCTGCACAAATCAAAATTGAAATCATACAAGTGGGTTTGTCTGACATCCTTGCACAAAAATGATTATTGTAATGATTTCTGCATAACAACAGTTGTGTTATAGTCTTGGGAGATTTCCCAAGAATTTATACCTTGCATCTGTATATTTGCAACTTTGATGGCATCTGACGGACGTGCATCCACACTAACAATATCACTTTTCCGTGACGGAAGAAATTATTAACTTTGAAGAGCACTATTATGAAATTAAAAGCATAACATAAAAAATATTTTATCATTTAGAATTGAAAAGTTTAAGAAGAGGGAGTGGGGTGGTTAGGTGATTTCTAGCGGTTTAAGATTGTTAGGAATACATTTTTTTTTGACATATAGGAGAGAGAAAACGTGTCACATTAATACCAGACACACACCAATTAAAGGGAGAGACTAATTGTAAAAAAAATTTGGGAGAACATTTTAATAAAAAAAATTTATAGGAACTAAAAGTAAAATTAGCTAATTTTAGATCAAAAACATATTTTACCAAAAAAAAATAGCAAAGGGAGATGTAAAGAAAAAATGAAAGAAAAAGTAAGTGTATGTTAATAATTACTCAAATTAAAATGTGATAATCAATGTAATAAATAAAATTAAAAGAGAAAATAAGATATGGAAAAAAAATATAAAAATTTGAAGGCGAAAAAATCACGTATCATCAATGGCGATTAATACAGTGAAAAAAAAAGTTATAAATTTAAAAAATTTAAAAATCCGACCTGCCGGATTCGAACCAGCGACCTAAGGATAGCTATCAGGTGATCGAACCCACTACAGTCCTCCGCTCTACCAACTGAGCTAAGGTCGGTGTCGTGAGACAATTGGAAAACATAGTATTCCAAGTAAATAACTCTGTCGAAATTGTATTTTTAATTTAAAATTATCTGAGCAACAAAAATAAGTATAATTTATATACACTGTTCTAAACATGCATTTGTGAAGAGCTAGCAAAATTGGCTTAATCTTAGGACAAGTTCAAGTAGGAATTTATTAATGACTAATTTTTTGGAAATTTATAATTTTTTATGGGTTAAATATGTTTTTAGTCCTTGACATATAGTCGTGATTTAGTTTTAATCCATGAAATTTAAATCTGGTGGTTTTGGTCCTTCAAAAATTGAAAATACATCAATTTAGTCCTTATCGATAAAAATCCGTAACTAATCTGTAGCAAAATTATGCAATAAGAACTAAAGTGATGTATTTTTAATTTTTGAAGGACCAAAATCATCGATTTTAAATTAGAGAGATTAAAATCAAATCATGACTATATTTGAGGGACTAAAAACATATTTAACTTTTTTTATTTATGTAAATGCAAGTGTACTGAAAAAAAACCATGACAAATTCTTTCTCATTTTTTTCTTCAATTTTAAAATTACCTCGAAACATTAAAAAAATCTCGACATGGAATAAACATTTTTTTTTATAGTTATGTTCTGTGTAATTCAATGTGTGCAATTCAACAAATAAAAAATGTTGAGTGAAATGTAACTGAAAAAAGTTGTAAATAATACTATCTAAAAATTAAAAATAATATTAAAATATTAAAATTCTCTCTCAATATATCAATTGAAATTTAAAAATTTTCTTATTTATCGTAAAAGACCCATCCTATTTGTCTTTTGAAAATTTTTGTTTACTATTTTAACACATAAAATTTAATATTTTCTCTATCAAAACATAAGACTTTTTTTTCTGAAGCAGTTTTTAAGTTTTTTTTTTTTTTTTATGAAAAGGAAAAAGAAGCAAAATTACGACGTATGGAAAGAAAACAGGTTCCAGTTATATTGGGTAATCCCAACACACAAGCAACCAATGCAAAAATGCCACATTAATGTAGTATTCTACTTGTTTAATCCAATTTATCAGTGTTGGTACATCCAATGAAGAATGTGATTTTGATTTCACATGAACAACATGAACAAAATTATGAAAATATAGTTTTGCCGGGACGTTACAGGGCGCATTAAAAAGAACCTATAAAATGAGCAGAAAAATGATTCTATAGTAATAAGGGGGAATTAACCGCTGAGCATTTTATACACCACAGCAAAGAGAAATAACTTATTCTATCCCAATCTTAATCACATGTCTGTGTAACTGTAATGAGACATCATATGAAAAATCAAATCTACCAGTATACTTCCTCATCTGCTCTGCTCCTCGTTTGGTAATTACATGGCCCTATGTATATGCCTTACGGCTACATAGGAGTTTTGGTGGTATCATTGACGAGAATTCACTGTTTCTTTCCTCTATTGTTTTTTTTTCCGGCTTCTTTCTGTCCAAAATTTCAATCCCCACTTTCTATGGCGGAGCATTATGATAATAAATGAACATTATGAAAATGAATATATGAATATTATGGTCTAATTTTTCTTCAGGGACTTCAATGAATTAATTTGCCTGTTTCTTAAAGAAAGGCTTCTGGCAGATCAGGAGTCTTTGATCACTGTCACTTTCAATTTCTATAACTCTTGCCTCCCACTTCAGCCGCGTTGTTAGAGCTCTAGCTGACTCTATTAAAGGAATTGTGTCACGAATTATAATCCAACCCTGCACACATGACCATTGTCAGCATATCAAAAGACCTATTATTCAAAATAACATTTGCAAGATGCTTTGCAGTTTGGTATTGATTAGGAAGTAGGGTGTTTTATTTCTTTTCCTTAGCACATAAAATAAGTCATTTTAGCTTTCTGCTTTTATCCAGAAAAGAAGAGGTTCTAGCTTTCTTCTAGATCTCAATTTTGACAATAAAGACATCAATGGCAAGGGAATTTACAAGATAGTTTGGAAAGCATCCTTGATTAGGATGTAGAAGGAGATTCAAGACAAAAAAAAAAAAGTCATTCAATTTGACAGCATAAGACAGAAAGGCTACAAAATCCCATCATAACACATTTAAAATGGAGAGATATGAAATTCATACAGCAACAATTTATACAACAACTCATACAACACATTTTTCTCTCTATCTCTTTCCATCACATCATCCATCACATCCCACATTTCTCTCTCTTTATTTTCTTTTCTATCTTTCTCTTACTATGTTGTATGTTGTAATGTTGTATAATTAACATTACTCTAAAATGGACATAGAACTTAATACACAATCACAAATTGATGCATACTCAACTACACATATTAAACATTACGCTGATAGTAAAATTGTAAAAATAGCACCATCGCTCTAGAAAAGGAAAACCTTAACCAGGCTTAGAAAGGGCAGGCAAAGTGAAAGGTACAAAAATCATATTAATATAAAATATTATGCTAAATGGAGGTAAATTCAAATATACAAGTGCGTAATCTTCCCCAAAATTAATATCCAGCAACTTTTCCTGTGTGAGTATTAGATTAAGTGCATGTTTGGTTTAGCGTTGAAACGTGATAAACTCACGTTTCGAACCCTATAAATAGTTGCGTTAGAGAATTCAAACTTGAGTTTGGTCAGTTTCAACGACAAGCCAAACACAAACCAAATGCTCAAATCCAGGCTATCATGCTTTGATTTAATAAAGATGCAAAATAAGTTACATTAGGGCATGTCAATAAAGCTCTACCAAAGTGAAATCCAGAGAACTCCTTCCTTTATGGGCTAGAGGCAAGTGCCAGATTTTAAACCAAAATTCACCTTTTTAGGAGTTTTCTCAAGTTTTTGAAAAGGTTATCCTTACTAGTTAATCCAACTGTGAGT
Source organism: Sesbania bispinosa (assembly GCA_026901365.1). NCBI lineage: Eukaryota > Viridiplantae > Streptophyta > Magnoliopsida > Fabales > Fabaceae > Sesbania > Sesbania bispinosa. The sequence continues at coordinate 61,203 of QLOH01001119.1, read as the reverse complement.
GTTGAATTAAAGATGCTTTATTTATGCCTCAGGTTTACATATTTATACCTCATAGTCATTACATCTAACAATGTGAATAGGAAAACCCCGAAAAAAAGGAGAGGAAAAGGACCAAGAATGAAAAGTAAAGCCCAGCGTATTTTTATTTACCTCAGGGCGTAGTAACCTGTCAATTTCAATGAACAGATCAAGCATGGTGCATCTGCGCTGCTGAGCAGTTTCAAGGGATAAAAGTCCTGCTGCATGCACCAAGTCATAGGTTCTAGGATATGTCGGGAAGGCCTCACACCTAGAAGCCACAGAAGATCATAATTGTAAGAAAACTATAATCTGTATAAGACGCAGTAGCAGTTATTCACATTCTGAAGTTCTCAACAATGAATAACCAGAACCTTTCCATATAGTAAATGAGTTTATTGGAATTTTTAATTTAAGCTGCAAAACTTTAGGGTGTTAGTGCTTTTTAATAGCATATGTTTTCACAAATTTGAACCTTGACATAGCATAAGTTTTCACAACTTGAACCTTGACCTGGCTTCCATGACTAAGTGATTATAAGTTTGATCACTGTTGCCCCTATTCACAATTCAAATAAATTTTAACACTAGTGAAGTTAGTGCTTTGTCCATATTTAAGCCCAAATGGCTCTTGCTTTAAGGATGTCTTAGACATATAAAATCATTCAACTGCTTTCACATAACAACTTAAGCTTTTAGGTTGAATTGCTTTTGACAGATACAAGCTTTATTATCCATTATTTTATTTCAACTTTATCACCATATTTTTTTAAAGGTTTTGAAAACATCAGCCTTATAAGAACATCTAAAATGGAAAAGTATTTATTACATCAGAAACATAAGTATAATAAATAATTTCCTTTTTAATAAAAATTTTCCATTTCTTGCATTATTATCCCCAGAAGAATATTCAAACCTTAGTGAAAATGTTATATCCTCCACCAGAACTTAAATATAAGACCTAGATCAAGATATTAATACTTATATTTTACATCAGTAAAAATAAGGAAACCAATAAATCTATATATTTGGAAGGGATCAGGACATTTAAAAATTAACAGAAGGCAAGGAAATGAGGAAGAAAGAATTCAGAAAATGGCTGTTAATTTACATTCAGCCAAACACAAAAAAAGGAAAATAAAAAAGCAAACAGTGAATCAGGAAATTCTAAATTAAGAAGAGAAATGAGATTATTATACCAATCATGCAAAACTCCAACGTAACCCCGGTCCTGGATCAAGGGAAGATAGTTGGGTCCACTCATCGGGATCACATTCATGACCCACACAGATTTTCCAGCTTGCAACAATGCAGAATTAAAACCACCAAAATGAGCATTCATGTCTAGCACATTTCTTAGCATGTTGTAAGGTGGTTGGGGGTCCTCGTCACCAGGCCTTTTTGGATGATCAGAAAATATCAAGGGGGACAGAAGAGACCAATAATTTCGGACTGCTGCTCTCCAGCTTTCATAGTCCTCAGCAAATTCATCAGATTGCAATCCTAACACAAGAAAATATTACATACTAAGATAACCTAGTGGATAGGAGATTTCATTCAGTGATATTGTACAGTGCAATACCTCTATTAAGAGATCTATAAATAAATGTTGAAGAATATAACAATTACCATAGAATGCAAGCTCATTCTTGTTCAGGTGATCCCTGGAAGGCCAGGTTGCTCTTCAATAGAAATCCAACGGCTGCTATGTGTTCCACCTATGCAATTTTGCAGTTCTCGATAATATGGAGACTCCACATCATAGCCTCTACCACATAAAGGAGGGGGAGAACCATTCTTTCTGGAAATACAAACAGGCAGGTAATGCTAAGAATAAGGGATACTAGTAAAATTTTATGCAGTAAACAAATGCACATAGATATTACAGAGATCTTAGTTATTAGGAATCTGTTTCCCAGGATATACAAAGTGAAATACATTTTCTTAAATACATATCACAGCAGCATTACCTTGAGCTATAGCATTTCTTTTTACTAGTTTTCTTCCATACAACGGTTTCATCTTGCTGTGACAGCATGTCCCAGCAAAGATTTTCAGTAAAATCATGTATGGACTTCCACCTTTTCTGACTGTTTTTGTTACGAGCATTTGTAAGTGGTGAGGTCCAGACAAAATAGCCACCCGGTCTTAAAAGTCTATCAGCTTCAATCAAGAGCATGCCATCTATTTCATGTAATGTGAATGTTAATAAGAGCAATCAGAGTACAAATATTTAGTGGATTCACTCCAGGGACCACAAGTTGCTACAATATTAATAAAGAAAAATTGAAGCTATGGTTTTAAAGCTCAGAAATCAGAACTAAATTTTCAGATTCTTAAGTTCAAACATTAAAAATTGGGATAATAATATGAAGTAAAGGTAGCTTGATGGATGAAATTCACACAGATATGAGAGGAAGACTTTGAAAAGTTAACTCCAGTTTGTTGGATAATTCAATGACTACGGGCAAATAAACATAGAAGGCATATGCATATGCTTTTAGTAGGTTTTCAGCTAGAGGATGGATGTTATATGACTTTAAGAAATTTAGAGTAAACACTAAACAGGAAGGCCATATGCAATCAATGATGAGAATCTTCTCAATGAATACTTGGCAGGAAAAGGAATATAATTAATAAGCTACTTTAAGGTGGAAGGCTTTAGACACAAAAAAGATTAATACATTTAACATTGGAAACACCCTGTAACAAAGAATTATTTTAAATATTTTTTCCCAAAGTGTACAGCATTTACTTTATCTCAATTTTGCATTTCAAAGTAGAGTTAAATCAGAAATAAACAAGGAATTTACAGCAAGACTTGTAAGCATCCCACATTGAAGATTTTAGTGCAAGTGATACATATGGTTAGAAGTTAGAATAATGCTTTTATTCAAAATGGGAAAGGCCCAGCCTGTAGGTCTGAGATTGATGGGGGAAAAGCACAACACCACAGGAAATAGCCAGTCTAATAGTTATAGTTCTACATATGAAGTGTATTCAATATTTTTTTAAAAAAATAAATATCTTAAATAACCTAAGAATGGACAAATTGCAATTAAAAAAATAATACTTAGATCAAAATGGGAAAGTCTATGTACTAAGCATAATTGGAAGAACCATAAATGATTAGACGGACAGTTAACAGTCAATATTTTTCCTTGGTTCCAGAAGAGTATTGAGGATCTAAGCTCACTATTTGAAAAAAAATACAACACCAAAATAGATAGCCAGTCCTCAAAGTTCGAAACCTGAGACATATATATAAACAGAATAAATAAGTCTATGATATCTAATTCCTTCTTCCAATGACATTCATACTCTAACATCTTATCCGGAAGGGCTTAATCATCCAAAAATGAAAAAGCAAAAGGTTTTGTCGAATGAATGCAGAGAATGACAGAAACATATTGACCTCATAGATAGTATAGCATGGGGTCGATTTTCAAAGATACCTTTCTGGTCCCAATCAATGCCACATCTAGCACAATGCAACATATCAAAGGAGAGAGATGGATATGGCAACTGTTTTGAAGTGAAAGAAGCAACCATAGCAGGAAGACCCCTCTCAAGTGTAAGTTGAACTTGGCTGCCTGAGGGCTCATAGTTTGCAATGCACATAGTTAAAAGCTGACTTTGAAAGAGGTGCGCTCCAAAGCTACCATAGCCACAGCCAATGTCCAGTATGGTTCTAACCTGTAAGTTTTAGAAAGCGAACATGCTCAATCAAAGAACATTTCAGGCAAAGAATATCACAGTCAAACTTTAAGAACAAAGTTCATTTTTTATACAACCATAACCTATCAAAAAATCTATTACAAACCCCTTCAAATGCAAGGTTCAAAAATAAAATTATAAATATAATTAATATAGTTAATCACCAGGTAGGCAAGTGCAAGTTGCACAGCCAAAGATGTCAAGAAACTTATTCAATAATCCCACAGGAGGTTCTGCCAATTTAAAACAAACTATTACATCATTGAAGATCAAGGTAAACGCTTAAAACAGTTCAGAGATAATTAAAGTTAACATTTCATGCAAATGGAGAATATATGGAACTTAAATAAATTGTTTGCTGAAAATACCTTCAAGATAGTTAACAGCAATATTTATATATTTTTAATATTAGTAGTTTAGCACTATTCGAGTGAACAGTGAGCTTGAAGTCGATTTAGATAAGAGGCACCCATCCATTTTATCACAATTGAGGAAAGTGGATGAAATTAAGTATGCTCAATTCTATAATTAACACATACCAAATTAGAGAAATATGACTATAAGTGACAGGGGACACTGCAAAAAAAAAAAAAAAAAAAAATCATGCATTCCATTTTCAGTGGACAATAAATATTTATTTACCCCAGCTTGTATGAAGTTAGATTCATTTCTAAGTCCAATCATTTCTGCAATTTGATGTGAGTAGTCTTCAACACCATCAAACATGAGGGAGGCAGAACGAAAGGAAATTTGCTCTTCATCAAGCATCATCATCCTGTAACAATATTAAAAAAAAAAAAAAAAAAACTTTTAAGATGAAATAATAGCTAAAAGTATGACAGCCAGTAGGAGAATGTATATCACTCACCTCTTAGTCAAGCTTCCAGAAGAAAGAACTTCCTGTGCAGAGATTTTAACATTAGAAAACCAGATAACATCCCTTCCAGTGGGCCACTGAAGAGGAATCTTGTAATTTATTGGTGAGAGAACTAAACAATTTTGCCTATGCTCATGGTCACATTGCCGGTCAAACTCACTACCATCAGAGTAACCCTGAGCTAGATTGTCAGAAACATTAAAGCAAGGAACATAGTTATCAAACTCCTGAGAACAGAATTCCAAATCTTTCAGCTTTGAGGGAGCATAAGAAATCTCCCCAATGTCCAACAGGTCTGATACAAGTTTCTCCTGGAGTCTTCTATAACCATGATAAATTTGACCTCTTGATGTGGTTGAAATTGAGATTGTCCACCAAAATGATCCAAAAAGAGCAATGATGACTAAAAATACTAAACTAAACTTCAACAAAAAAAGAACCAATTTATGCCGATTTCTGGGAGTGCTAACAGTGAAGGAATCAGATGAGAAACCATTCTCAGTGATGCCATATTTTGAATGAGAATTATCTGCAAAAAGCAACCTAAAGGGAGACCCCAAAGGTAAGGGGCTGTTAACAGAAGAACCTTTTCTATCCAAACCTTCCTTTTCTGTTTTATCTTTGGATTGGGAGTCCCAATCCAACGAGTCATGGTTGCTATCAGGGATCCTAACCCCAGACACACCTCTATGCAGAGGCCTAGAGGACATTCTCTGACCAAGAATGTTGGTACTTAAGTGTGCAGATACTTTATGAATACACCCAGAAACCAATAGAAGTTTGTTATTTCAACATCATTCGGACTTGTATGGAAAAAGTCATTGGGAGAATCTGCCTTCAGTTGAGCAAATACAAACCTAACATAATAAAAATAGAGATACCATGTCAAGATTAATGGTGTTCATTTTAGAACAGAATAAAGGAGCAACTAGCTTAGCATCAAGTAACAACATCAATTCAGCGAGCAAACAAAACAAACTTCCTATTCAGAGAATCTAAAACATGGGAAAGACGACAAGGTAAACCAATAATTAATTCACCGCACCAGATCCATCACGGACCTAACATTGAAATGGATATGTACCAACAAACATAAGATTTATTTAAAGAAAAAAAAATAAAACCTTGAGTAGCAATTACCAGTCTGAACTTGTACAGAACAAGATTCGAAGAAATTAAAGTGGAAGTAATGCACACGGGTTAGTGGGTAACACAACAGTTAAATCACTTGTAGCTAGTCCCATATCCATAAACTAAAGACTCGTAAAAGCGCAAGCATCTAAAAAAAGGAAAAAGCAAGAAAACACCTTCATTGTCTATACAAATCGAATCCCGGAAGCAAATCAGAAAAGCGCATGGGTCATTTTCGTTTAAAAAAAAAATCACCCTCATTGGGCATCCCAATCGAAACCCAGAAGCGAGTCATGAAAAAGCGCAAGGTTATTTTATTTCTTTAGGAAAAAAAAAAACAATTTTTACGTACCCCAATGGAAATTCAGAGAGGAAAAACGAAATCCCATTTAGATCAATGCAGCAGGGAACAAGAAAGCGTGAAACATTGGGGAGGGTTATCAGATCAAACCCAGTGAAAACGAAGAGCTTTTTGAACAAGCAATGACAAGTACCTCTTCCTTGTTGGGGGCAGAGAGAAGAAAGATTAGGAATCCCGAGAAACCAGGGTGAATTTTATGGGCTTGTTGGTTCCTCGGTTCACACCACAGAACGAATCAGAAGAACACCACCTCTATCGGTCTCTTCTTTGCCTTCGATTTGATTTGGTTCTTGTTTCTGTATCCGTCACTCACTTGTTCTAATGCGAACATGAGAGCAAGTAGAATTTGTACTGATCCGATTGCCATTCATCACACTTCTCCCAGGCCAAGTAATAATAAATTCGAGAAATTAATAAAAGTGATGTTTATTAATGATGAATTAAAATTACTATTTGACGTGTTTCTTTTAATACTAATTCTACTGATTAAGAATAGCAGTAAATAATAGAATATAAGATATTATTAACTTTTATGTATTCACGGATACTATAATTTATCTGCGGTTAGTAAAGGGAAGGGTAGTAAATAAGTAGGAACTTGGGAAGCTACCTAAAAAGGCACCCTAATCAATCTTATGCAGGAAAAGTTTCCCACTAATCATGTCATATCCTATGAAAAATTCCACACATCTTGTTAAAATGGAAAGCAATTTATCCTAAGTGCCACATGACACCCCGTTTTCTTATTTGGCCTATTTTTTCTTTATAAGGTAAAATGCCAGCTTGTCAAGGCAACAAAGGAATGAAAGGAGTGGAAAGTGGGGAATTTTGAGTTACTAATTTGCTTTAGGAAAGGGAAGCGATATGGTAGATCTGAGAGAGTGATCTGAACACGGAAAAAAAAAACAATAGGATTTAGTTTTTATTTTACAATAATAATATATCAATACTTATTTATTTCATAAACTTATATAATATTTCTCATTTTTTATATTTCTTTTTTCATTACACTATATTATTTATCTTTTTTTATTTTTATTTATTTTTTAGTGTTTACACTTATTAAGGTGTTGATATAGTATATATCAAATGATAATTAATCGTAGTGAAAATATCCATCACATTAGTCCTATAATTTTCTTATTATCATGTCACAATGGTTTTTGTTGAAAAACTAATGTAATATATATTTAAAAATTCGAATACTAAATTTTTTATTTAGAAACTAAGTATAAGAGATAGCGATAGAATTTCACTGAGTATCATTCCAAAATTAAACTCATGGTTAGTTATATATACGTGGGAATTCCCAATAAAGATAAAAAAAAAAATGTTGATATATAACATTTTCCTTTATTTTATGTGTAAGTGTAACATTCATTTTGACTTGAGCATGAAATGGCGGACATTGACCCCGCACTATTATTATAATATCAGGTTAGCTATCATCATATCATAAATGCCGCGGATTCACGCTTGCATGAGGTCACGTCGCCTCTGCTCATATCATAATTTTCTTCTTTTTGCACTTTCCGGGTGATTTGGCACATTTTATAGGATTTGGGCAGGCACATACCCAATTTCGTTCGGTGCTGGATTTTCCGAGTGAAAATTCTTCACCAAGCTGTACCCTAGCAAGCAAATAACAACAGATGGATAAAAGCTTTGACAAGTCTTAGCTTTACCGAGATTTGGTTGTCGATGGAAATGATTACGCTTTTGGGGGAAAATAAATAAATAATCTGTCTAAGAGTGGGGAATAAAATTGGATGACCCGTGAGAATCCCCCCTTATAATACATTCGTACTCTCTCCATACATGTACAGACAAGTAAGACAACTTGTCTGGGATTGTGATGAGAGTCAGAAGCGTTTAGGATGAAACTTGAAAGTGACTTCAATGACATTTTCTTTTTATTATTATTAAATTTTGCAATAGGAGTTATTAGTTAAGGGAGAGGCATGCATAGCCCAGGGACTGGGAGCGCGCAGGAGTTACAGTCACTTTTCCCAAAAATTTTCAATTTTTTTATTAATTATAATCTGCTCTCCAAATATTTTAAAAATTTTGCAGTATTATCTTTTTAATGATTTTTTTATTTATTTTTATAACTTTTTAAAAAAGTTGATTTTTAAGTTTTCCTTATTTCCTTTTTTAAATATTTTTTATATTAATTACTATTTTATTTAGAATTGATAAGGTGACAATCAAAATTAAAAAGATTTTATTTTATTTCAATGTGAATTTTAAAACTACATAATAAAATAATAAAAATCTAAAAAAATAAAAATGAATTTTTTTATTTGATTTAAATTTGACTTTCAGGGTTACGTAATAGAAATAGAAAATCAAAAATATTTTTTATCTTGATTTCATTTTTAATTTAAGAATTATTTAATAAGAGAAAAAAGAATCTAAAAAATTGTTTTATTTAATTTAAAATTATTAATTTAGAATTAGATGATAAAAAATAAAAAATATTTATCTTATTTTTATTTAAAATATTATAATATAATATTCTCTTTTCAAGTGCTATATATCAATATTTCATTGAGTTATTGATTTAATAGACTGAATAATAATATTAGTCATTCAAAGAGAAATTGTTAAAAAATTCAATGTTATACATTAATAAAAAAATTACTACTATGAAAGAACAAAAAAATATTTAAATAAAAGTTTTTTTTTCTTATTTAAAATTATCTAATATTTTTATTATAATTTTTAATACTCCCTTCATTCTTGAAAAAAATAAGGAAAGATGTTTCAATGTATTAATTTTTAAAAAATCCTACAACTTCTAAGTTTCTCCTATTTTAAGTGAAACTCTATTTAATTTCTCATATTGACCAACATGGAAATTATAAATGTTCAATAATTATGAGTAATAAAAATTGAAAAAAAATAATAAATGCTTATAACATTTTAAAAAAGGTCTTAGAAAAATGACCAAACAAAATTATCAAAAGAGTCATATATATATATATATATAAAAATGGAGGGAGTATTTTATTTTGGTCTCCCAATAATAAAATTCTGGCTATGTCCTGTGTATATGTGTGTCTCTTGCTTAAACTTGCATTTCACATAGTTTATTCTATTTATTTTTGCTCTCTCCCTCCAACTATGACTATATATCATTTGTAAAAAAAACTGTATGATCTTTTAAATATGCTTGATAAGCACATGTAAAATCAAAATAAAAAAAAAGATGAAATTAAGGTTCAAATGAAATAAACTTTGATGTAAACCTATAATTATTGGGAAATCTTCTATAGTCCCACCTTATACTCTCTCACATTAGTCACTATCCTTTTATACATATCTTTGATTGTTTGAATGTAATCAATTAGCCTTCATCAAAACCTTTATAGTAATCCTATTCTATGTCTTTTCCAAATAAATGGAAATAGTATATGTGTAATTTTGTTTAATTCATTGAATATCTCTTTATTAATCTTCATGGTAAGTACTTTTTTTCGTTTTTTTAAGTGTTGTTTTAAGATGTCAAATTTGTTTTTAAATAAGAGTCATTTTTAAATACCAATGTAATAATAAATATTAATTTTCCAATTTTACTCTTATCGTAATTTGATTTTTTATTTTAAATATTTATTATAAAGCTATATATATCATGAATATTTTAAAAGTTCAAAATTTTAATAAATGTATTTTTTAGACTAAACTAGCAAATTAGTCCCTAAGAGATATTTCTGATCGTGCAATTTAGTTCATGATAGATTCAAAATCAAAAAATGGTTCCTAAGAGATTGCTCCGTCATGCAAAATGGTCCGAAACTTTTTTTTCAAGGACTAATTTGCATGATTTTTAATGTATGGGGGACTAATTTTCTTGTTTTACAGGGACCATTTTGCATGACAAAGCAATTTCTCAGGGACCATTTTGGGATTTTGAATATCTCAGGGACTAAATTGCACGATCAAGAATCTCTCAGGGACTAATTTGTTAGTATATTCTATTTTTTATGTTTCCAACAAAAAAATTATGGTAAAAGGTAAACAATGTGAATATAAACACATGGTGTTTATGCATAGTTATTAAGAAAAGAGAAATATTAATTGCATAAATGAGAGAAAGAGAAAGGACATTTTTGGGAAAAAAATGGGGCTTAAAAGACATAGTTATTGCATTCCTTAATCCTTGTGAAAAACCTTAAACTACAGATTAAAAAAATGGATCGAGGGAGAAAGTAACTTGCATGATTGTCATATCTCTAGTATAAAATCAAGATGAGTTTTTGTGACAAGAGTTTATTACGATAATCTCCACTTAATTATCAATTCTCTATATTATAATTTTAAGACCTCACCTTGGAGAGTGAGCCACTTATTCACTCTATTTTTTCTCAATGATTTTTAGCACTCTCTCTTCTCTTATTGCATGGTGAATTCCACACACTACTTGTGAGAGTGAAATTCTCACTCTCAATGCTTAATATTAATCCATAACAATTAATGTTTTTTTTACACAGGTATCCTCCACGGGAGATAATCATGTTCGAGCCAGGTGGGACCTCTCTATAGGTGATAAAACTCTCCTTTCGAGTATTTAATATGTAGTTGAATACCAGTGCTCGAACTTGAGTTGCCGGTAATTAAATTGGAATAACTCCTTATACTAGCCGATCCATGCGATCGATGGTAAATTTTTTTTTCTTATTACTTGATAAGATGTCTCATTTTTTCCTAAATGAACTACTTATTATAGACAAATTATTTTTCCTTATATGCATTTGTTTCAGGATATCCAAAATCATTGCTAGAAAAGTAAATTTAGAAATATGTAGCATTTTCATATTTGGTATAAGCTTTGAGAAAAATATTCCAAAATCTTATTGATTTTCATGAAATCTAAATACTCATATTTTCCTTGCCATTTAACTATTCCAATTATTAAAGGTAATGTATCTTGCTTTTCCATTAGAATGGAAATTATTTTAGATCGACATAACCATAACTTCTCACTCCAGCTTCATTTATTCACATTATTTCTTCAATTTTGGTTTTGAACAAAATAAATTTAAACATATTTTTTAAAATGTTAAATTCTAACTAATACTCTTTAGGAAGTATACGTATAACATTCCTCATTATCATGTTAGAAATAGTAAAATACTATCTTTGTTGTTATTTATATATCTTATTACATGAAAACACATAAATTAAGAAATACAATAAATGTATTAATTTATATTAAATTTATTATTTTTTTTTTAATATACTTTTTGTCTCTCTATTTTACTCATTAATTTTTTTTCATTTATTATCTCTCTTATTAAGGGTAAAAGTAAAAATATGTAATTAATACCCCTTGAACTTTTGAATGGAACACATAAATATAAATAAAAAAATATTCAAATGAGATGGATAAATGGGAACGAATGTAATATTGTAATATCATTTTTGTGAATACAAGGATACACCTTTGTTCCGGAGGTTAACTTATATCTAACTCGGCTGGTCTAGTGGCCTTCCAGCAACCCGACCGGCTGACCTTTCAGCCATCTCAATTGGCCTTCCAGCATCCCGGTTGGCTAACCATCCAGCCAATTTGGCCGACCCCTAGCATCCCAATCAGTTGGTCTTCCAGCCATCCTTAGTCAGCTGACCTACCAAGTTCCAGCCATCCTAACTCGGTTGACCTTCCAGCCTTCCTATCCCGGCCAAATGGACACTCAACAACTGTGCAACCCGGGACCATTAACTGGATTCTCACCCTGCCACTTACCTATGCCTACGCGGACTCACATCATTAATTAAAGATATTTCCCATCACCTAGACTGAGCAACTTACCTACTGACACAAGCAATCATGTGTAGGTCGGGTTAGATCACAGGCTAGCTTTGGCTACATGCTATTAAATACCCTATGCTATGGAGGGTCAGGTACGCTCTATTTCTCCTGCTCACACACTCTCTCTCAAACCCCCTCTAACTTGGGCGTTGGAGTGTCTTCGCAGGTCACCCCCCTTCTCCATCATCGGAGTTGCTACTCAAAACAACCACCACCGTATCTTAACCTCTATAACCTCGGATCCCTATCTTGGACAGTCTTGGAGCATCCCAGATTACATCTCGGACCACCCTAAAACACCCATGTATAATCATTTTAGGTAAGATCAACCTTAAAAAATGCACCCATAGTTTATATTGTGTTGTCCTTAATTAGGCTTTTAAGATGGATGAAATAGAATGATGATTTTTGTGTGCTAATATGCTAATTAAAATCTACACATAATTGTGCGATTAGAGGCGGTGGGCAAGGCTATCACTTTAGATCCTCAATTTTTTTAATTATTAATTATATTATTTTTCAAAAAATAATATTAATATTTAGGCCCTTAAAATACTATTTTTTTTAAAACCAGGGTTATCCTCCACACGAGACAATTCTTTTTAAGTCGGGTAGGACATTCCCTATATAAAATAATAATTAAATATTATCAAATAATTTTCTTCTAAAAATATATTCTTTATCTATTATGGCATTCTCTCTTTTTATTAACATTATTATTAATTGTTAATTATAATTTATAAGTAAGTCAGAAATACTTTCTAAAAAATTATTAATAGTATAACTACCTTTTTCATAAAAGTATATCTCTGCTCCAACTCCAATTAATTATAAGTTAGTAATTAGGCCAATAAAATATTAGCCTATTAATAAATAATTTTGTATTTCAAAAACTAAAAAAGTTAACTTTTAAATTAAATTATAGTTGTGTTAATTATAATTGTTAATTTAGAAGCCTCATATTAAAAATTACTTTACACCTACAATTATGTTGGGTCGACCCTGGTATGTACTAATTATGTAAGTTGTATAAATACACTTACTTCAAAAAGTAGTGATAAGCCACTGTTTCATATATTTTTGGGTATTTAAGTGAGTTATTTCCATTTAAAGTCATTATTATTTGATATTTCACTTGTTTTTTTTCTTATTTTAGCATATAAATAAAAGGAGAATTTTTAATGAGAGTTTAGTAGAAAAAATGACATTTGATTAGGAGAATCTTTAGCGAGATTTGGCCAAGAAGTGTAGATTAGATAAAATAAATGGATAATCATTGACAAGATTTGGAAAAAGATTTGATGATGATTTTTTGACTATGTTGAGTTGCACTTCCAGTTTCCAAATTTAGAAAGATAAAAAAAAGAGAGAAAATAAAGTTAGAATCAAATTGGGATACATGCAACTCTTATAAAAGGATTACCATCCATGATAAATAAGAAATCATCATCTTAAGAATCCATCCTTTTATATTTTCTCATCTTCTCAAGGTTTTTTTAAGGGCGGTAGCATTTTGCAATATGATTGGGAGCAACTCCTAGAGTGAAGAAATTTTGTCACACGGGTTTTATGCTTTTAATCCCTACGAACTTTTTTTATGCTTTTAATCCCTACTTAATTTTCCATTTATTAATTTGATCCCTACCATTAATTTTGGTCCATTATCTGCTTAGATGGAGCTTACATGGCAACACAATGTCACGTCATATGTAAAATAGTGAAATTAACTTAAAGAATTAGACACATTCACCTGGGAGAGTTTTGCAGGGGTAGTAAATAGGGGATCAGGGTTAGTTTTTTAACCATACTCACTATGCGACACTTTCATTCTCCCCCTCACGCTTTATACATTGTTGTTTGCTACACGCACAAGGTTAAGAGAAGTGTTACTGCTACGTTGGAGTTTTTCGAGGTTGAACAACGTATTAGAGGGTGGATTTGGTGGCTTCAATCGCGCTTGGGGCTTCGACAATCGTTTCGGTGCAATCGTGTGGTGCTTTAGCGACTGGAGTTTCACAGGTAAGCATCCATCAGTCTGAATGTCGTTTATGGGTGGTGGGGATCTATTTTAGTTTGTTTATTATTATTCTATGACTTTTATGGCTGTGGGGTCTGGTTTTTTCGACATTCAGTGAGTGTAATTCATTAACTTTATAAAATCTGTTTTGTTTAATATTTTGAGATTATAGTTATCATTTTTGTAAATAATGCATTAATTGAGTAAAATTTGTTTCTTAAAACAAGGATGGCTTTTAATCTAGTGATACACTTTAAGGGCTCCTTTAGAAGGATGTTAAACCAATTTACCAAGGGGGTAAAATAGTTGAGTTCCCTAACTATGACATAGACAAGTGGTCTTTATTTGAAGCTCGTGACTTAGTTAACGAAGTAATCTATGAATTTGACTTCAAGCTTTGGTGGACCTTAAATGGGGTAGGTTACATGATAACCTTAAGCCTTTGTTAGAAGATGAGCATGCTTTAGAGTCGTGTAATTCTGTAGTTGAGAACAAGACTGTAGGCCATGTTTTTGTTGAAAATCTTGGTGATAGGCTTGAAGTGGGAATTGTTGGGACTGAATTTCATATTGGTGATGGGGTTACAACTGATGAAGTTGAGGGGGATATGGGGTTTGAGAGTGATGACAGTGTTGCTAATGTGCACTTTAATGATAGTGAAGAAAATAGGACAATGGGTCTTGATGATGGTTTTGAGGGTGAGGGTACTGGTGAAGTTGGAAAAATAATGACGAAGAAGTCAGTTGCTCCACACATACGTTTCAAGGAAGGCACTAGGAAGAAAATTCCTGTTAGAAGAAGACACATTCCAAGGACTAATACAAATTTTGAGACTAGAGAGGGTAGTCAAGTTGAGGCCTTTGTACCTCCAATTAGTGATTATATGTATGAAATGGAAAATGAGTATTTTAGTAAGGAGTTAGACAGTGCTAATGAAGATTCTGACTCTGATTCTGGTAGTAGAAAATATCCTAAATTTAGGAAAGAGGATCTTACTAGAGGTTTCAAATTCAAGGTAGGAATGGAGTTTAGCTCTTTTGTTGAGTTTAAGGAAGCTATATTGGAACATGTTGTCTTGAATAGGAGAGAGTTGACATATGTGAAGAATGATTCTCTTAGAGTTAGAATGAAGTGTAAGGCTAATTGTGCTTTTATGATTCTTGTAAGCAAGGTTGGTAAAAGTCATACTTACATAGTCAAGACTCTAATTGATAACTATACTTGTGATAGTGTTTCAGAACAAAAATGCAGGCTCCAAATGGGTGGCAAAGGTGATGACTGACAAGCTAAAATCAAGTGGTAATATGAAACTTTATGAGATCATGGATGACATAAGGAGAAATTACTCTGTTGCGATATCTTTGCACTGTGCATGGAAGGCCAAGCAAATGGCTATGGATAAAGTGGAAGGGGATGCTGCGAAATAATATACCCTTTTGTGGAGAGGCTTAATCCGGAGGTGTTGCCTAAATTTGGGAGTTATTATATATGTTTGGATGGGGGCAATAGAGGGTTTTTGGCTGGCTATTGACCTTTTATTGGGGTGGATGGGTGTCATTTGAAGACTAAGTTTTGTGGTCAACTACTCACTGCTGTTGGTAGGGACCTAAATGACTAGTACTTCCCACTAGCATTTGTTGTGGTTGAGAATGAAACCAAAGACAGTTGGAGATGGTTTCTTAAATTGCCTTTAGAGGACATTGGTGATGTGTCTACCCACATATGAGTGTTTATGTCTAACCAGCAAAAGGTTTGAACTGATTTCTATACATTTTCAAAGAGTTATTTCCTCTCACATTGTTTTTTCTATTAATTTGGTTACGATACTAAATTTGGATTATGTGTTTATTTTTTTCACAGGGTTTGATGCAAGTCTTTGATGAACTTTTAGAGGGAGTTAAGCATCGTCTTTGTCTAAGGCACTTGTATGCCAATTTTAAGAAGAGATTTGGTGGTGGCACCCTTATAAGGGATCTTATGATTGTTGCTGCAAATGCCACATATTATGAGGCTTGGAAGGAAATATGGAAGAGTTAAAGAAGGTGGATGTGAAGGCCCATGATTGGCTGGCTGCTGTCCCAACAAAGGCTTGATGTAAGCAAGCGTTTTCATTTTATCCTCGTTGTGATGTATTGGTGAATAACCTGTCCGAGGCCTTTAGTAGCACTATTTTAGTTGCTAGGGATAAACCTATCATTACAATGATAGAATGGATTAGAACATATTTGATAGGAAGGTTTTTTGCCTCGTATGAGAAATTAGCAAAGTATCCTGGCGATGTAATGCCTAATCCCTTAAAAAGGTTGGACAAAAAGTGGAAAAGAGTGGAAACCGATTTCCTACTTGGGCAGGGCAGTTAAAATTTGAAGTCTTGCATAGCTTGTTTATTGATAAATTTGTGGTTGACTTAACTAATGAGACTTGTTCTTGTAATTTCTGGGAGTTGGTCGGGATCCCTTGTAAACATGTTGTTGCAACCATTTGCTACAAGGGAGACAAACCTGAATCATATGTTCACCAGTACTATAGGAGAGAGACATACAGGCTTTGTTATGAACAAACCATAAGTCAATCAATGGCCAACAACTGAAGATGTTGAGATTCTGCCACCAACCTATAAGAGAGGAGGAAGCTTAAGAGGAGGGAACTAGATCAAGAACCAAACCCAATAACACTGAGGAGATCCCACACAACCAATAGGTGTAACAGATGCCATCAATTTGGTCACAACATAAGAGGTTTGTAATCCACCTGTGGTTGCAACACCTGGAGAAAATCAGAGGAGGAGGAAGGTATGCATCCTATTTTCTCCAATTCACTTAAAATTGACTAATTGTAATTATACTTACCAATGTTAATTTTGTTGAGAATTTTCAGAGAAAAAACAATGAAGGGCAAACCAGTAATGCTACCACAGAGGGGGAGAGCTGAAGCAGCTCAAAATACTGTTGGACAAGTGCATCCAAATCTTGTTGCAAATCAGAGTAGAAGGAGGAAGGTATGGCTTTTATTGTTTCTGAAATTATGCAACCTGGTATACTTTACTAATTTTATGTGTTGTTAATTTCACAGACAAGGAACATTGCATTTGCACAAGCTACTGGTGGTAATTATGCAGAAGTCGTTGGTGGTAATTCTGCATAGGCTGCTGGTGGTTATTTTGCACAGGCTGCTGATGGAAATTCTGCACAAGCTACTAGTGGTAATTCTGCACATGCTACTGGTGGTAATTCTGCACAAGTCACCGGTGGTAATTCTGCACAGGCTATTGGTGGTAATTCTGCACAAGTCACTTGTGGTAATTTTGCACAGGCTATTGGTGGTAATTCTGCACGGGCTATTAGTGGTAATTCTGCACAGACTGCTGGTGGTAATTCTACACAGGCTACTGGTGGTAATTCTACACAGGCTATTGGTGGTAATTCTGCATAGACAGCTGGTGGTAATTCTACACAGGCTACTGGTGATAATTCTACACAGGCTACTGGTGATAATTCTGCACAGGCTATTGGTGGTAATTCTGCACAGAATGCCAGTGGTTATTTTGCACAAGCTGCTGATGGAAATTCTGCACAACCTATTGGTGGTAATTTTGCGCAGGCTGCTGCATTTGAGTTCACCAATATAGTGGACAGACTTGCAGAGGTATGGTATCAACACTTTATGAGTTTTCTTATTTAGTTCCATATGAGGGTTTATAATGAAATCAGAATAGCATTCACTATTTCACTTTTATAGGGTCCCTTTTGAATGTTTTGTATAGGTCCGTTTTGTTGGAAATTATGAGGCAATGTTACCAATACTACAAGATGCATTGGCTGGATACCGATCATTCATAGGGAATATAGGAGGAGAGAAGTTGAAGATTCATGACATTTGATTGGAATTAATGTAAATTAATGACATGATGGCCTATTTGTTTATTTTTTTTCCTTTTTTGTTGATTTCTGTTTTGAGCCCATTCTGATGGTGCAAAGTTGTAATTAGGTACCAACTCGTAGACAAAGTACTTTATGGGTGTCCAGTTTTTTTATACTGATTTGTAAGTAAATTATATTCTGCATGGACACAGATTTATATGTAAATTAGGCATGGTTTTTATATTGCTGCTTGCTACAACCCGTGAACAATTGGGTATCAATTAATGAATTTTTAGTTAGTGACTTTATAACCAATTAATATTCAATCTGGTCTGATTTATTGTTGATTCTAGTTGTTAATCCTAATCATTTGTTGATGGACTCTTTGCTTGTATTCGGGTTGGAGTACCCATTGCACTTTCTATTTTAATTTGTATTGTCTTTGACTGAGAATCTCCCAAGAGTGGAAACTCCGGGATTTGAACCCCTAACCTTGTGGGTAAAGTCCGCCTAATGTCACAATCCACTTTGTGACACCCCTCTACCCCAAACTCTTATACATTCAACGAAGCGGAAGACTTAGGAAATAACAAACCACATTGAGTAAAAAAGTTCACATATCTCTCATCAAAACGTCATTGATTCAAAGCAACTGAATTAAAACATAAATTAAGGTCAACCGTTTTCAAAGTAATTAAAACATCAAAATCTCAATTATCAACATCAAAACATCCTTATTGGCCATGTAAGGCACTAAAAATAGTTTTCATAAAATAAAACCCCTATTACTAAGCCCTGATGTCACAAGTATCAGAACGACTCCCCATTACTCAATACTCGACACCGTTGGTGTCATCGTCGTCACCTGTAAATGATAACCACAGATGGAAACAGTGAGGAAAAGAATACCAACTCATATATGCACATAGAGGCTACCCCACCCTCACCCACACATAGCACAACATCATGTTCATCATATAATCATTCGTCAAATACACATCACATAATATTCATCAATAAATCATCATATGACACTCATCAATATACTCATCATAATTATATAAGTCACACATAATAGTTCACCAAGAAAACACACCCTCTATTCTTAACACATAATATTCACGTCGTCATTAATACTCATATCATCATAACAACAATCAATTTCATCATTAAATGCAATGCATGTTCATGCACACCAAACCTCATCATTCTCATCAACACCTCGTCAACACCTCATCCCAAGGATCATGACTTGGAACTCCGCACAATGGGTGCACCTCGTCAATCACCCTAGTTGTTACCAGTGATGACCTTACCGTTAATCACCACACAGGTCGGTAAGTTGCACAAACACTACCGTTAATCACCACACAGGCCGGTAGGCTTGTACAGAGACATCCGCCCCACAAAGAACAACCCTACCGTTATACACCACACAGGCCGGTAAGTTTCACACACAACACTACCGTTAATCACCACACAGGCCGATAGTGTTGCTCAACACCCCTCTCTTGGGCTCGTGTATCTCAGACACCACATCTCATATGCCCAATGCATAATCATCATCGAATCACATCTCATATGCTCAATGCATAGTCAACATCGTAAAGATATATACATCATCGTCATCATCATCGTCATCATCATCATCAAACATCGTCAATCATCGTTATCATCATAAATCATCATACATCATCATCATAAATCATCATAAATATCATCACTCAATCATCATCTTCATAATCATCATCATCATAAGCATCATAAAAATCATCAATCAATCATCAATATTCATCATAATAAACATCTATCATCAAGGACATACTCATATCTTCATATTCACACCAAATTAAGGTATAACAATCATCATCAAATATTAAGATCACCAAAACCACTCTGGTAAACGATTACAAGACTCCTGTAATCGATTACCCGCGACACTAAATTACAGTTCTTGCGATTTTTGCCCCTTTTAAACCCTTATATTCATCCTCTAATCATCCCTCATCATCAATACATCAATATTATACGATTATACCGCATAAAATCGACCAAAGACTCAATCTTTACAACAAATTCACAATTAATCATCAAAATCCCCAAATTGTCAAACCCTCATTAACCCTTTTTCACTATTCTCATTATTCTTATTCGATTCAATCAAGATTCATCAAGATTAACACTCATAGGCATCAAATCACAAATTTTCATCACAAAACAACACATATTCGCATATTGATTTCAATTATTAAACTTTAGAGGTTATTCTCACTACCCAATCATCCCTATATACACATACAAAGCAGTACTCTCTCCCCCACCGTACCTTAGAGTTGACGATCAGAAACGAAAGATAGAACTCTCTTGCTAATAGGGGTGGGAATAGGCCAGCCGGCCTGTCAGGGGCCTGCAGCCTGCCCTGTTTATGGCCTGGGCTGGCCTGGCTCGTTTACTAAAAAGGCCAGGCTAAGGCTTCTTAAAAGGCCTGTTTAGTTAAATAGGTCAGGCTTCAAGCCCATGAAAAAGCCTATTAGGCTTAACAGGCCGGCCTGTTTAATATAATAATATATATTATATTAAATTAATTATATAAATAATTATAAATATAATTAAGAAAATTATAATGTAGTAAAAAATTAGAATATATTAAATTAATTATATAAAAAAGCTTGTTTAAAAGGCCTGCTGGCCTGTATAGGCTTATAGGCCTGTTGGCCTGTTGGTAGGCTTTGTTATAAACCAGGCTTCTAAACAGGCTTACAGGCCAGGCCGGGCTTTTTCACAAGCCAGGCCAGGCCTTACAAAAAGGCCTGTAACATGTAACAGGCCAGGCTCAGGCTTAAGAATTATGAGTCAGGCCAGGCTCAGGCCTGCCAAAGCCTGGCCTGGCCTGACCTGTTTCCACCCTTACTTGCTAATCTACTCTGCGACACCTCCTCCTTGTGAAATTGCTTCTCTCCTCCCTAGGGTTTGGTTATCTAACGTTTGAAAGCTAATAGGGTGAAATAGATAACCACCCCCTATTTAAATATCTAATTAAGTTGGGCCTACTCCTACCCACCCATTACCCTTTTAATTAAATAATATCTTTTTTAAAACATAATAATATAATGATATTATTGTTATTTTCTTCATAAATCTTATTTTATTTTATTTATTCATTAGGAATTATTAGGATATTATAGAGTCCTTATCCGTCTATATTCAAATTTAAATTCAAATCTTATAATTAAATCTTATCCTAAATTTGTATTGATTCTTACCCTTAATCCTTGTGATCTCTCAGTATTCCTATTTTAAAACCTTATCCTAATTTAAAACACTAACCATATCTCTCTCATAAGATTATCATTATTAATCCTGATATTATTTTATTAATATAACAATTACTATATTTATAACAATTAATGTTAATTACAATCTTATGACTCATCTTTTAATATTATTATTATTATTATATTCAATATAAACATATCTGATTAAGATCCTACTAATCTGACGTCTCTCCTAATATTTATAATATTATATTATTATCTCATAAATACATTTATATTAATATTTATTATTATTATTATGTAACTTCTATTTTCTAACGTCATCGTATTTAAATTATATTTCTAAATTTTGGGATGTTACACACTTCCATTACGACCAACCATTATGTGGAGTAAATTTTCAATACTACAGTAGTACTGAAGACTCAGTACTCCCTTACTCATTGTGTGGTCAGAATTTTTTTACTTTAATTCAGAATAAATTTTAAATTAGGAAAAACTTACCATGCATTGGTAGGTGTCAATTTTAATGGAGGGAGTATCTACTACTGTAGCACTGAAATTTTTTTCCATTAAGTGGTGATTTTCTATTTTAATTTAATACAATTATCTTTATTTATGAGAAAAATATTGTAATGCCATTTTAATGATAATGCATATAAAGTTTTAAAGAAATTAAACATTTAAAAGAATTAGGTTATGTTTGGTAAAAATAACTTATAAGCAACCTAAAAGCTTAAAAGTTTGGAGATCGCCTGAAAAACTAATTTTTAGTTGAAAACTGATAAGTTACCTTATTGAATTAGAAGTGTTTAATAAAATTAGCGTTGAAGTAGTTGATAAATATAAAAAATAACATAAAATGAGATATTTATATGATAATTTTTATATAAAATCCATTTTTATTTAATAGAAAAAATATATTTTTATAATTATAATTTTAGTTTTTTAAATGAACTATCAATTTTAATTACACTGTTTTTTTATTTCAATTAATTTATTTTACATATTAACATAGGCTAAGGAATTTTTTTATGTTAATTATTTATTTTTTTCATTGAGTGTGTTTAATTTAGAAAGGGTTTAGGAGAATTTTAAAAAAATAAAGAAAGATAAAATGAGACTTCATTAAAATATGGGTAAAATATGTTTTTAATCCTTGTAAAATTAGCGATTTTTGCTTTTAGTCTCTACAAAAAAAATTTAGTAAAGCGTCCTTCCAATTTTTTTTTTGCAATTAGTCCCTCCCTTCAATTGTCGTGTGCCAGGTGCTGACGTGACACATTTTCTCTCTCCTATGTGTCACGCCAGAACTACACCAAGTGACACATATGAGAGAGAAAATGTGTCACGTCAGCACCTGACACACGTCAATTGAAGGGAGGGACTAATTGCAAAAAAAATATTTGGAAGAAGGCTTTACTAATTTTTTTTATAGGGACTAAAAGTAAAACTCATTAATTTTATAGAGACCAAAAACATATTTTACCCTTAAAATATTAAGGTAAAAAAAACGCTATAAACTCAAATCCCAGTTACAGTAGCATATAAAAAGCGTTATAAACTATTAAAATATAATAGGCTCTTTTATCAAACATCGATAAACTAGTAAAATTAAATAAGCTTGTAAACTAGTTAATTACGCTTCCCATTAAACACATTATGAGGAGGAAGGGATAAGGAGCTTTATCTGTGACTAAATCTCGAATGAGATTGTAACACAAAAAATAAACTAGTTAATTACGCTATAAGTTATTATATTTATCTTGCTAAATGCACATTTAATATCGTTTTATATTCAATATTTTTTATATTTTAATAAAAAAATCAAATTATTTGATAAAATATTAAATAAAATTAAAATTAAAATTTTATACAATTTAATAATTTTTTTATTTAATGAAAAATTTTAATCTGATAATTAAATTGATAAAGTTTAATGTCTCAAAAAGATTATCAAAGCAATATCACAAAAATTAATAGATCCTCACTCATTATATAATAGAGTTTAATTAGTAAATAATGACAGTGTAAAGAGTTTTACACAATTATTAAATAATGTAATGTCATATCATTTAATGAGTGTGACATCTCATATGTTATTAAATTTATTAAATACTGTGGAATATATTATTGGATGACTATGAAATTTTTTTTACACCTTCGGTATATATCCATTAAATGCTATATGATATTGATTCTGTTTAATATTATTTTATGGTGAGCCCTTTAAATTATTTTCTGTTTAAGTCTGTATTTTGCCAAAGGCCACTTTCACATGCGCACGCACAGCCTGCTGCTTGCGCAGGTATAGCAGACCCTGTCACAAAATAAAATAGGTTTTCTGAGATACGTCTGTGAGTTGAATTTTGAAGGGAAAGAGAAAGAAGGGAAGAGTTTATTAGAAACCCTTGTCACCTTTATGTTTATGAGTTTGAGTATTTTATAAAGTTTTTCCCTCATTTTCTCTCTCTCCTTTCTCCCTCCAATCCTTTCCTTTCTCTCCTCTCTAAACTCACAAACTCACCCTAATGGAATTTTTTCCTTCACCTTCACCGACAAGCATCACTAAAATAACAATATTATAAAATAGAAAATATTTATTTAAAAATATTTATTTTTTATGCAATAAATATTTTTTAATAAAAACTTTTTATTTTAGATATTATCTTTTGCTGATATCATTAAAATTGAATATTAAATTCCTAAAAGTAACATACAGAGAGATCATACACAAATTAAGTATCCGTTTGATTTATAGTTGGTTGGTAAAATTGTTTATGATTGATTTATAGAATCAATGATGGAAAACGAATGATTTATGAAGAACGTTGGACGAAAGTAATTTAAAATCAATTCCAGCAGAATTGATTCTCACTATTACAAACTGATAAGCAAACAAGCACTAAGTCAGGAATACTTACCAATGGAGTTGATTCAAGTAACACATGTTTGATTTCTCTTAAGCAAGATTTCGGGTTCGAGTCTTGTGGATAGAAAAAATCACTGCTGCGAGAGCCAGCCCCATCATGATGTGAATGTTGCTGGCTCGAGTAGGATTGCCTCATGTGAAGGATTAAACCAAAAAACTTAAGTTCGGAAGATTAGGCTAATAGAAAGTATGGGCTATAATAATATATGGTTTAATTAATATACATCGGCTATCAGTGTAAAAAAGTTTTATATGGTCATTTAATGATGTGTTGCCACAACATTTAATGAATATCACATATCACGTGTTATTTAACTCAATAAATGGTGTAACATATCATTAGATGATGGTGTAATTAAAACATTTTTATACTAACTATATATGTATATCCATTAAATAAAATAATTTATGAAACAAATATAA
Organism: Sesbania bispinosa; assembly: GCA_026901365.1. Classification (NCBI taxonomy): domain Eukaryota; kingdom Viridiplantae; phylum Streptophyta; class Magnoliopsida; order Fabales; family Fabaceae; genus Sesbania; species Sesbania bispinosa. The sequence goes on along the minus strand of QLOH01001119.1, from coordinate 36,778 downwards.
ATATAGAATGGGTATGGTGATCAAATTTGAATGAGTTTAATATATATAAACTGTCAGTATAAAGAAGTTTTACACAAACATCCAATGATATGTTGCCACATCATTTATTAAATTTAATAACACATGAGGTGTCATGTTCATTAAATAATGTTGTGGTACACAATTGGATGTCTGTGTAAAACTTCTTTACACTGACAGTGTATACCAATTAAATCCAATTTGAATATGTAAGAATTTGCTTGACCTTTCACTATATTTAGAAAAAGAAAATAAAATAAATCGAGAAAGTAAAATATATTTAACTTCATCCATTAGTTGAAATTAGTCTATACAGCTCCACCTTTTTAAAAGAATCTCTCATTAAGTTCCCTATAAATATGATCTAAATCTATAAAGACTTTCTTATAAGTTAAGATAAGTGTCCATCTCTATTGAAAACTCATATAAGTTAGGAGTTAATTCAAACTGAGTCGTATGCCTTATTTTCAAAAATAGAAGCATAATTAAAAGTGTAAATAACTATCTTGACCCTAAATTTAAATTTGCCTTAATAGCTATAAAAATACAAAATACTTTATATAGAGAGGGAGAAAGAAATATAATTTTATTCTCGCACTTTCTTTTCATGTAATTAATGAAATACATATCAATTAAAATAATAGTTAAATATAAGTTAAATTATAACAACACTTAAATGTTTGGTTCAAGTAGGATATATTTGATTCTCCTTAAACAAGAATTTAGATTTAAGTGCTCAAGAAGGATTACCTTCCATGAATTCCCATATTTTGCAAAAGGGTGAGAGAGATTCTTAAGTTTGTTGTTTTTATAAAGATTATTTATGTTTATTTTTATATATTTGAATATGTGTGTGAGATATAGAAAGAGATTTTAGAAGATATATATCAAGTTACAACATTACAAGACTTTAGTACTTTTATATATTTCAACAATTTTTTACCAAATAAAATTTTACATCGGTTTGAAATTATTTATTATGTCATTGATATACATCAACATTAACATCTTATACACTTTTAAAATATAAAAAGGAATAATTTTGATTATAAACTTTCTAATAATTAAAAAGTTTCAACACAAATAATTAAGGAAATAGATAGTTATAATTTAACACTTGAATCGACAATAAACACGTTTCATTTAAAGTTATCAATAATATAAAATCTTAAAATCTCACATTGATGTTAACTTAACATCCCTCCTATATACACTAAAATGAATAGAGTTAAGAAAAGAAATTAAAAATACGATGGAGCCAAGGGTGGCTCAACATAAATAATGGCTTAAAGCGCATTTTTATAATGAAACATTTTGTCTCAATTTGAATTAACTTCTTTAAGAATTTATCATGAGAAAATAAAATAAACTAAGAAGATAAAATGAATCCAACTTTTTTCATAATTTTTTTGTTGAACTTCTTTCATGAGCTAAAATTAATGTTTACAGCTCAACTTTTTTGGAAGCTAAATGGAAAAGCTTCTCAAAATAGTTAAGTTGTAAAGACTAATTTCAACTTATGAAATAAATTAGATTTATTTTACCTTCTCGGTTCATTTTATTTCTTTCTTCTTATAAGTTTTTCTATAGAAATTTATCCAAATTGACCATTTGGAATCTCTATTTTTTTTTTAAGACTACATGTGTCCTCTACGGGAGGTAACCCCGCTCGAACTGGATAGAACTTCTATAGGCAGTAAAGCTCTCCCTCAAGTATTTAATACACACAATTTGAAATCTTTTGAAATGCCATTTTTTGATCTCGAGTTTATTTTTTATATTGAAAGATGCAAAATTATTTATTAAATCTTCTCAGTCCAATTTCTTGTAATATTTCATTTTCAATTAATAACAATGCCTACCCAATCTAATCTTTGGAGGAGGAAATTAATAAATGTCAGTTTAAATAATATACATATTTTGAAATTATGAAAGATAATTAATACTCAAATATTAACAAAAAAAAATTCAAACTAAATATTTATGCAAATAATTTTAGTACTAAATAAGAAATAAAGGGAAGAGACCAAACAGTGGCTGATTGCAATGGAAGTGGACCGTGACCCCAGACGGACTTTACCCGTAAGATTAAGGGTTCGACTCCTGGAGTCACCACTCTTGGGAAGGCTTTACCACCACCTTTGACGTGAGGGTTAAACCCACAACTATGTTAGTGGGGATTCCCGGTCAAAGATAAAAAAATAAAGGAAAGGGATTATGGGGCCTAATATTTAGTAAGTGATGTTTCAATTTTCTTATTAAACTCTTTATAGCATTTTTTTTTGTTTAAATGGATAATTTAGAGGTTTCATTAGAGGCATAAAATAAGTGACTTTTATTTAAGGGGATAATAAGAATTTTTTTCACTTGCTTTATAGTTCAATTAGTGAATTTCCCTGCAAATTTCTTCAATATTGATAAAAATGGAGTTGGAATACCATGTGTTGATCCTGTCACCTTAAACTTGTTGGTCTACCTTCTCCCTAATTGGCATGCTTGTGTAAACTTCAATCTTATCATTGTATATATAAAGAAGAAAACAAGTTTCTTTTTTTCGGTCTTCCACGTAGAATTTCCACATGCATAGTTGTTAGTTTAACCTTGATTCGAATATCTCACCATACAGATAAATCTTTCCATTATGACTAACACATTGATTTAAGCAAACTATTTGATATTTCCTTTGGCTAGATATCAAAAGGTGGTTTGAAGACGAATTGCCTTCTTTGGGAGTTGGGCATTATCAATTCAAGTTCATGTCCTCTTTGTGCATGGCACTGATGTGGAAATCGATAAGCATATACTTTGGGATTGTGTTAAAGTAGCTCCCATTTGGTCTGTTCTTTCGAGTAGGCAGGTGCAAGTGGATGATTGTACCACATCTTTAGTTGCGTGACTCCTTGAAGATATTTCCAATACAAATTCCCTTTGCAATGGTATTTAATGAAGTTTGCTTTTTGGCATAGTGTTTGTTGTGAAAAATTTCAAAGATGTTCTCGAAAACTGTTCAATTTTATTCTCAATTAATATTTATGCAAATAATTTTAGTACTAAATAAGAAATAAAGGGAAGAGACCAAACAGTGGTTGATTGTAAAGGAAGTGGATTGTGACCCTAGACGGACTTTACCCGTAAGGTTAGGGGGTTCGACTCCTGGAGTCGCCACTCTTTGGGAATTACCTAACCACCACCTTTGACGTGAGGGTTAAATCCACAACTATGTTAATGGGGATTCCCGGTCAAAAATAAAAAAATAAAGAAAAGGGATTATGAGGCCTAATATTTAGTAAGTGATGTTTCAATTTTCCTATTAAACTCTTTATAACATTTTTTTTGTTTAAATGGATAATTTAGAGGTTTTATTAGAGGCATAAAATAAGTGACTTTTATTTAAGGGGATAATAAGAATTTTTTTTCACTTGCTTTAGAGTTCAATTAGTGAATTTCCCTGCAAATTTCTTCAATATTGATAAAAATGGAGTTGGAATACCATGTGTCGATCCTGTCACCTTAAACTCGTTGGTCTACCTACTCCCTGATTGGCATGCTTGTGTAAACTTCAATCTTATCATTATATATATAAAGAAGAAAACAAGTTTCTTTTTTTTGGTCTTCACACAGAATTTCCACATGCATAGTTGTTAGTTTAACCTAGATTCGAATATCTCACCTTACAGATAAATCCTTCCATTATGTCTAACTCATTGATTTAAGCAAACTATTTGATATTTCCTTTGGCTAGATATCAAAAGGTGGTTTGAAGACAAATTGCCTTCTTTGGGAGCTGGGCATTGTCAATTTAAGTTCATGTCCTTCGTGCATGGCACTGACGTGGAAATTGATAAACATATACTCTGGGATTGTGTTAAAGTAGCTCCCATTTGGTCTGTTCTTTCGAGTTGGCAGGTGCAAGTGCATGATTGTGCCACATCTTTAGTTGCGTGGCTCTTTGACAATATTTCCAATACAAATTCCCTCTGCAATGGCATTCAGTGGAGTTTGCTTTTTGGCAGTGTTTGTTGTGAAAATTTTCAAAGATGTTCTTGAAAATTGTTCAATTTGATTCTCAATTAATATTTATGCAAATAATTTTAGTACTAAATAAGAAATAAAGCGAAGAGACTAAACAGTGGTTGATTGTAATGGAAGTGGGCTGTGACCCCAAACGAACTTTACCTGTAAAGTTAGGGGTTCGACTCCTGGAGTCGCCACTCTTGGGAAGGCTTTACCTAACCATCACCTTTGATGTGAGGGTTAAACCCACAATTATGTTAGTTGGGATTCCCGGTCAAAGATAAAAAAAATAAAGGAAAGGGATTATGGGGCCTAATATTTAGTAAGTGATGTTTCAATTTTCCTATTAAACTCTTTATAGCATTTTTTTTGTTTAAATGGGTAATTTAGAGGTTTTATTAGAGGCATAAAATAAGTGACTTTTATTTAAAGGGATAATAAGAATTTTTTTTCACTTGCTTTAGAGTTCAATTAGTGAATTTCCCTGCAAATTTCTTCAATATTGATAAAAATGGAGTTGGAATACCATGTGTCGATCCTGTCACCTTAAACTCGTTGGTCTACCTACTCCCTGATTGGCATGCTTGTGTAAACTTCAATCTTATCATTATATATATAAAGAAGAAAACAAGTTTCTTTTTTTCGGTCTTCACATAGAATTTCCACATGCATAGTTGTTAGTTTAACCTAGATTCGAATATCTCACCTTACAGATAAATCCTTCCATTATGTCTAACTCATTGATTTAAGCAAACTATTTAATATTTCCTTTGGCTAGATATCAAAAGGGGATTTGAAGACGAATTGCCTTCTTTGGGAGCTGGGCATTGTCAATTCAAGTTCATGTCCTTCGTGCATGGCACTGACGTGGAAATCAATAAGCATATACTTTGGGATTGTGTTAAAGTAGCTCCCATTTGGTCTGTTCTTTCGAGTTGGCAGGTGAAAGTGCATGATTGTACACATCTTTAGTTGCGTGGCTCCTTGACAATATTTCCAATACAAATTCCCTTTGCAATGGCATTCAGTGGAGTTTGCTTTTTGGCATATTGTTTGTTGTGAAAAATTTCAAAGATGTTCTCGAAAATTGTTCAATTTGATTCTCAATTTATTCTAGGACTAGAATCTGAATCCTCTCAAAAGATTCTTTTAAGAAATAGGTTTTTTTAAAAGAAATGTAAGATTTTGAGTTTTCACTATGAATTTAAGAAATATTTTTTTTAATTATCAAACTAAAATTCAGAATCAAATTGAACACCTTAACAATACCTTTTAACTTGACTGGGCTCTGTATATCTTTGTCGTCGAAATCCTCTTCTTCCTAATGTGTCATAACTTGCTCAGAAAATTCAGCGGGTAATATTGAGACAATGCCACAAATTTCTTGAATGGAGTCAGGGAAACCTGACTCGAATTCTGAAAGAAGGTCATATTCTTCCATTCTTTGTACCTTTTCATTGGTTTGATCTCTCAAATCCCTTTGCTGTGTTGGAAGATGATGCTTCAATCCTCCTTTTAGGCTTCTAGGTTGACACGGTCTCATCTCCTTGAGCTTGTTCCATCCTAGCCCTGTACATCCTTTAGGCCCCGTGCCACTGAGTTCTTGTCATTGATCCCTTGGCCTTGGAATACTGATTGAAATGATACCAGCTTTGCTAAGGGGGTCTAATTTCTTTCGAATGATGCACTACTACACCCTTTCCTTTTGTTGCATTCGAGGTTTCTCCTTTAGCAGTCACTATTTTCCAAGTTGATTGTGCCCTTGGCTTTGTGGGCACACGCCTTACCCACTGGTTGGGAGGAACCATTGCAGGTGGGGTAAATGTCCTTTCAGGCATATAAGCACACCTACCAGTTCCCTTCAGGGACTTAGCTATATTTTCGCTCTAAACTATTTTCTCCTGATCTAACATGTATTTGACATAATGCCTCCTCATTTGTGATTCCTCAAAGGATTTGGTTGAGTCTGAATCGAACACATCACTATAATGGGGGCATAGCATCATGCACCTGTTTTCACTCATTTTCCTCGTGAGGAATTCAAGGAGTGATTCATCAGCATATGGGTAGATTTCTCTAACGTCCCCCTCGAAGCTATCAATGGCCATGTCAGTGGCCCTTCCTTTAATTGGTTGGGCTCCAACCATGTTCACTTCATTTGGCTCCACATAGCTTACATTGGCACCAAACGGGGCTGAGTCAATTTTCATGGTTCCTTCCATTTTTTTCTTTGAACTTGAGCCTTCCTTCTTTGATTGCCCTTTGGATCAAATCCTTGAAACGAACACAATGGTTAGTCAAATGACCATAAGCGTGATGATACTTATAATACTTTCTCCCTTTCCTTTGTCCAAGAGTTAGGATTTTATGATCATCACTCAAAATTACTTGTTTATCTCTTAACAAGATATCAAATATTTGGTCAGCCTTAGTAATATCAAAACCATAAGATGGCTTTTTATATTTTTCTTTATTCGAGGTATTAGACTCTTCTTTAGCAAGTTTAAAAAATGAACAAGCATAAGGTGGCCCAGGCTTTAACTCAGCCACATTAACCTCATTTTATTCTTCATCTACTACATCTAAATCACTATCCCCTTCGACGAATTCTACGAATGTCACCTCATCTCTTCTAATAACTTGATCAAATTTCTTATATTTGGCTTTCTCCGCCCTCAAGTATTCGATCTATCTAAATCTATCTTCTAATTGCTTCATATTCCTTGTTTATATTAATTTCATGGTAGAACAATATTAATTTCTTTTTTTATTTGATTTAAATTTGCCTGTTAGAATTACGTAATAGAAATAAAAAATCAAAAAATATTTTCTTTAACGTGATTTCAAATTTAATTTAAGAATTATTTAATAAGAGAAAAAAGAATCTAAAAAATTCTTTTATTTAATTTAAAATTATTATTTTAGAATTAGATGATAAAAAATAAAAAATATTTATCTTATTTTATTTAAAATATTATAATATAATATTCTCTTTTCAAGTGCTATTAATATTTGATTGAGTTATTGATTTAATAGACTGAATAATAATATTAGTCATTCAAAGAGAAATTTTTAAAAATTTTAATGTTATACATTAATAAAAAAATTACTACTATGAAAGAACAAAAAAATATTTAAATAAAAGTTATTTTTCTTATTTAAAATTATCTAATATTTTTATTATAATTTTTAATACTTCCTTTGCTCCTAAAAAAATAAGGAAAAATGTTCAATGTATTAATTTTTAAAAAGTCCTATGACTATATATCATTTGTAAAAAAAAAAAAACTGTATGATCTTTTAAATATGCTTGATAAGTACATCTAAAATCAAAATTACAAAAAAAAAAATGAAAATAAGGTTCAAATGAAATAAACTTTGATGTAAACTTATAATTATTAGGAAATCTTCTATAGTCCCACCTTATACTCTCTCACATTAGTCACTATCCTTTTATACATATCTTTGATTGTTTGAATGTAATCAATTAGCCTTCATCAAAACCTTTTTAGTAATCCTATACTATGTCTTTTCCAAATAAATGGAAATAGTATATGTGTAATTTTGTTTAATTCATTGAATATCTCTTCATTAATCTTCATGGTAAGTACTCTTTTCGTTTCTTTTTAATAAATAAGAGTCGTGTTTAAATATCAATGTAATAATAAATGTTACTTTTCCAATTTTACCCTTATCGTAATCTGATTTTTTTATTTTAAATATTTATTATAAAGCTATATATTTTAAAAGTTCAAAATTTTAATATATGTATTTTTTAGATTAAACCAGCAAATTAGTCCCTAAAGAGATATTTCTGATCGTGCAATTTAATCCCGGATAGATTCAAAATCCCAAAATGGTTCCTGAGAGATTATTCCGTCATGCAAAATGGTCTGAAACGTTTTTTTTTTTCAATGACTAACTTGCATATTTTTAATGTATGAGTTTTCTTGTTTTACAGGGACCATTTTGCATGACAGAGCAATCTCTCAGGGACCATTTTGGGATTTTGAATCTCTCAGGGACTAAACTGCACGATCAGGAATCTCTCAGGGACTAATTTGTTAGTATATTCTATTTTTTATGTTTCCAACAAAAAAATTATGGTAAGAGGTAAACAATGTGAATATAAACACATGGTGTTTATGCATAATTATTGGGAAAAGAGAAATATTAATTGGATAAGTGAGAGAAAGAGAAAGGACATTTTTGGAAGAAAAAAATGGGGCTTAAAAGATATAGTTACTGCATTTCTTAATCCTTGTAAAAAACCTTAAACGACAGATTAAAAAAAAGGGAGAAAGTAACTTGCATGATTGTCATATCTCTAGTATAAAATCAAGATGAGTTTTTGTGACACGAGTCTATTACGATAATCTCCACTTAATTATCAATTCTTTATATTATAATTTTGAGACCTCACCTTAAAGAGTGAGCCACTTATTCACTCTATTTTTTCTCAATGATTTTTAGCACTCTATCTTCTCTTATTACATGGTGAATTCCACACACTACTTGTGAGAGTGAAATTCTCACTCTCAATCCTTAATATTAATCTTCTATTTCTTTCTATTTGAATTTTTAAATTCTAATAATTGTTAATCCTAAATTTTGAAATTTATTGAGATTCAAAAATTTTATCCTATCATTTTTTATTCTAATCCTTATTTTAATATAATTTTTTATTCTTATTATTAGGATTTAAATTTATTTAATTATATCATATTAACAAGTATTAATGTGAATTAGATTTCAATAATAAAATATAATATACGATTATAATTTAAAATTATCCAAATTATTTGTATATTACACGGGTTAATATACTATTTTTATCTTAAACCTTGATAGTATAACCCATGAGCTTAATCCCCAACAATTAATATATTTTTTTTACATAGGTATCCTCCACGGGAAATAATCATGTTCGAACCAGGTAAGAATTGGCGACAAAACTCTCCTTTCGAGTATTTAATGTAGTTGGATACCAGGGCTTGAACTTGAGACGCCGGTAATTAAATTGGAATAACTCCTTATACTAGTCCATCCATGCATTCGATGGTAATTTTTTTTTTCTCATTACTTGATAAGATGTCTCATTTTTTCCTAAATGAACTACTTATTATAGACAAATTATTTTTCCTTATATGCATTTGTTTCAGTTTCAGGATATCCAAAATCATTGCTAGAAAAGTAAATTTAGAAATATGTGTAGCATTTTCATATTTGGTATAAGCTTTGAGAAAAATATACCAAAATCTTATTGATTTTCATGAAATCTAAATACTCATATTTTCCTTGCCATTTAATTATTCCAATTATTAAAGGTATGTATCTTGCTTTTCCATTAGAATGGAAATTATTTTAGATCGACATAACCATAACTTCTCGCTCCAGCTTCATTTATTCACATTATTTCTTCAATTTTGGTTTTGAACAAAATAAATTTAAACATAATTTTTAAAATGTTAAATTCTAACTAATACTCTTTAGGAAATACGTATAACATTCCTCATTATCATGTTAAAAATAGTAAAATATTATCTCTGTTCTTATGTATATATCTTATTACGTGGAAACACATAAATTAAGAAATACAATAAATGTATTAATTTATATTAAATTTATTATTTTTTCTTCTAATATACTTTTTGTCTCTCTATTTTACTCATTAATTTTTTTTTACTTATTATCTCTCTTATTAAGGGTAGAAGTAAAAATATGCAATTAATACCCCTTGAACCTTTGAATGGAACACATAAATATAAATAAAAAATATTCAAATGAGATGGATAAATGGGAACGAATGTAATATTGTAATATCATTTTTGTGAATACAAGGATACACCTTTGTTCCGGAGGTTAACTTAGATCTAACTCGGTTGGTCTAGCGACCTTCTAGCAACCCGACCGCCTGACCTTCCAGCCATCTCGACTGGCCTTCCAACATCCCGGCTGGCTGACCTTCCAGCCAACTCGGCCGACTCCTAGCATCCCATTCGGTTGGCCTTCCAGCCATCCTAAGTCAGCTGACCTACCAAGTTCCAGCCATCCCAACTCGGTTGACCTTCCAGCCATCTCGGCTGGCCTTCCATCCTTCCTATCCCGGCCGGATGGACACTCAACAACTGTGCAACCCGGGACCATTAACTGGATCCCCACCTTGCCACTTACCTATGCCTACGCGGACTCACATCGTTAAAGATATTTCCCATCACCTAAACTGAGCAACTTACCTACTGACACAAGCAATCAGGTGTGGGTAGATCACAAGCTAGCTCTGGCTACATGCTATTAAATACCCTCTGCTATGGAGGGTCAGGTACGCTTTATTTCTCCTGCTCACACACTCTCTCAAACCCCCTCTAACTTCGGAGTTGGAGTGTCTTCACAGGTCACCCCCTTCTCCATCATCGGAGTTGCTGCTCAAAGCAACCACCACCGTATCTTAACCTCTATAACATCGGATCCCTATCTCGGACAGTCTTGGAGCATCCCGGATTATATCCCGGACCACCCTAAAACACCCATGTAAAATCATTTTAGGTAAGATCAAAAGTGCACCCCATATATAGGCTATATTGTGTTGTCCTTAATTAGGCTTTTAAGAGCGATGAAATAGAATGATAAATTTTGTGTGCTAATATGCTAATTAAAATCTACACATAATTGTGCGATTAGAGGCGGTATGGGCAAGGTTATCGCTTTATATCCTCAATTTTTTCAATTATTAATTGTATTATTTTTTAAAAAAATAATATTAATATTTAGGCCCTTAAAATATTTTTTTTTTAAAACCATGGTTATCCTCCACACGAGACAATTATTTTTAAGTCGGATAGGACCTCCCCTATATAAAATAATAATTAAATATTATCAAATAATTTTCTTCTAAAAATATATTCTTTATCTATTATGGCATTCTCTCTTTTTATTAACATTATTATTAATTATAATTTATAAGTAAGTCAGAAATACTTTCTAAAAAGTTATTAATAGTATAAGTACCTTTTGCATAAAAGTACATCTCTGCTCCAATTAATTATAAGTTAGTAATTAGGCCAATAAAATATTAGCCTATTAATAAGTAATTTTGTATTTCAAAAACTAAAAAAGTTATCTTTTAAATTAAATTATAGTTGTGTTAATTATAATTGTTAATTTAGAAGCCTCATATTAAAAATTACTTTACACCTACAATTATGTTGGTCGACCCTGGTATGTACTAATTATGTAAGGTGTATAAATCCATTTACTTCAAAAAGTAGTGATAAGCCACTGTTTCATATATTTTTGGGTATTTAAGTGAGTTATTTGCCATTTATAGTCATTATTATTTAATATTTCACTTGTTTTTTCTTATTTTATCATATAAATAAAAGGAGAATTTTTAATGAGTTTGGTAGAAAAAATGACATTTGATTACATATAGGAGAATCTTTAGCGAGAATTGACCTCATTTTATTCTTCATCTACTGCATCTAAATCATTATCCCCTTTGACGACTTCTACGAATGTCACCTCATCTCTTCTAATAATTCGATCAAATTTCTTATATTTGGCTTTCTCCGCCCTCAAGTATTCGATCTGTCTGACTCTATCTTCCAATTGTGCCATATCTCGAATTGGTTGGCTCACTAGTTTTTCCGAATATAATATTCTAAACCTCTAGCAACCATCTATACCAATTCATATTCTAGCATGGGTGTAAAACACATTGCCTTACTTTGCCTAAACCCATTAAGGTAATCATCTATAGTTTCACCTTGCAATCTTTTGATGAAATGTTCTTTTGAGTTGGACCCAGTTGTGGATTGAGTAAGGGGATAAAGTTGTGAACCAGGTGAAGGCATTTTTCATTAGAGAACTAGGGAAATATTTAATTTTTAGTAGTTCACTATTAGCCAAAGCTCCACACTCAATTTGATACCTGGGCACATGTTTTACCGTTGGCTCACCAATCTTCCCAACAAACTTAGAAAATTTAGGTATTTTTAGGTCCCTAGGTAACTCGACTTGTAACAACATTTGGGGAAAAGCATACACAAAATATGGTTGATCTGTAGATCTTACATTAAAACCATGTCTATTCAAAACTTGTTCAACTATATTGGTGATGTTTTGCTGCCCCCTAAGTTAGTTTGTCTTACTCTCTCGACCACTAGGTCCGGGTCTTGATTTCGAGCCACTACAACAGGTCCTTGTTCACCAACTCTGTTTGCATGGGCCCCAATTTGGATTCCTCTCCTAGGTATTTTTGGTTCCTCGAAAAATGGGGTCTCTTGGTTCGTCCCAAATACGTCAGCGGGTATTCCCATCTGTCTTGCCAACATTTGATAGTTTTGGTTTGTCGTTTTAACTAAAGGAGTTATAACAAAGACTATCTGATGAATTAACATGTTAACCATATCATGGTTACTCTCATCCATTTGTTGTCTCATTGAGTTTAAGACCACATTTGTAAAAACGTTTGAGCCTATCTCATTAGACCAAATGTTTCCTGTAGGAGAGAATGTTACTAATCCTTTATTAAAACTATTCGAGTTGCCTATTTTCTCAGGAACGACCCCTGTGGTCCTTGCTGAAAGGGGTACTGCTAAAGGGTTAATGTACATTATTTGATGCATTCCTAATGACATGGTTACGCTCTAGCTCCCAAAGCTAGGTGGTGGTGAATCGTTTCTAATTGGATGATATGGTTTAACTTGGTTGACCATTGGTTCCTCTAGTTCAGGCAGTGTGCCTACTACAATCTCCTCTACGTTCCTCTCTATTCCATTTAGAGATACTTGACTCCTATTTTGGCCATCATGAGATTACTTGATGGCCATGTTGGCTGAGGAATTTCCTGGGATTTTCCAGAAACATTTCTTTGTTTAGTGTTAGACATTATTCTCTTTCCACTCCTTAAGTTCATACAACACTGTGTTTAGGTCCCACTAGGCGTGCCAATTTGTTTATCCTTGATTTTGGTTTAAACAAATGTATCTCTAGAGTAATCTCAGAATGAGATATTAATCCTATTACTGGGTCCTTTTTAAGTGTTATTCTTAAGGTTCATTTCGAGATGGAAAGTAAACAACAAAAAAAAAAGAAAGAAAAAGAACAAGAACAATAACAAGAACAAAAACAAGAACTGATAATCTTTGAATTAAGTACGAAGCACATTACAAGCAACAAACTGGAACGAGAACAAGAACTGATAATCTTTGAATTAAGTACGAAGCACATTACAAGCAACAATCTTTGATAATCTTTGCGAACCTGTGCCACTTCGTCTTCATCTTATTCATAGGCTTTTAGAGAAACTGCCTTGAGGTAACTGTTGGTACTGCTTGTGGGTCATCTTTCAGGTTTTCCCACGTTCTTAAGGAAAAACTGGAAACCACCTATAATTGCCTTTTGACGTGGATAAGTGATGAAGGAAGGTTGCCTTCGAACCTGGCTTTGTGTTGGATTCTTCGAGCTATGCCTGATGACTAGAGATGGATGCATCTTCGAACTACCTGGTGCTCCCTGTCTTTGGCTTTCACTTCAAACTAGCTTGTCAGCTAAAAAACCTTAAGGCTTCGAACTCTTTACATAATGGGTCCGACAATATACATTCTTAACCAGTGCCCTGCGAGCACTCATTAGTAGGATCGTTATACTAAAAGAAATTATGTTTATCACTAACGGAATGACAATATATAGCCTTGTTTATCAAAGTCAATTAGCTTGTTAGACTGTCTGTTGGTCAAAGTGGAAGTGCAACGCCACTCCAGCTTTTGCAATGCTTATTTTGTAATGTTAGGCTCTCCATATACAACATTTCTCAAAATTTTTTATATCAATATTTTATAATTTTTTATATTATTATATTATTTTTATTACTTTAAATAACTCAATCACTTTTTATCTTCAATCTATTAATTTGATTTTTTTAAAATGGATCTCACAACTTACTTATCGAAGTAATTAATTCCACACCATACAACAATTTTTTGAATGTTAAGCACCGATGCTTATAGAAATGTTTATAGAATCACCGATACTAAAATAATACCCACGTTTAAATCAAAATTTATTTGATCTCTATGCTCACGTTTGAATCAATGTGATAGATAATAACTTGTGTTTATAAATTTTGTATCTCCTCCATCTCCTATAACCCTTCGGAATGCCTCCCTCAAATCAACCCATTGCGACATTATTTTTGTCCACACATATTTTTTTTTTCAGAATCACTCCACCATATAAATAGACATTTGTTTTAAGATCTCCATTTTTTGATATATACATCATGAATGTCCCCATGTACGGACTTTAACACTCTACACCATTGGCTTTCCGCTCAACATTCTTTCACTTCCATTTTGCCAACAAAGCAATTAAGAAAGCTTCTATACCTCCTAGCTCCTATACCTAGTTCGTTTTCTCTTTAGTTTAACAAATAACTCTTCAACTCACCCAAGTAATTTTGTTCCCATCTACAATACCCCCATCCCCCTCCTCAAAATTTACTCTCTAAATCTTTGATTTTCAATGCAACAGATATTGGAAATTTAAAAAAGGAAATAAAATAAAGAGGGGTGAAGTAAGTTTATCAATTTGATGAGTAATCCGTCCTTAAACACTTAAATAAGAAAAATGGTAATAAATGTTAAGTAAACTGGCAAATTGGTGCCGGACTTTTTTAGGGTCATGCAGTTTAGTCCATAAGAAATAGAAAACCTCAATATAGTCCCTGACTTCTTATTTTTTCTTTCACTATAGTCCAACTGTGTGTTTCACGTTAATTTTTTTTACGTATTACGTTTAGTGACACCCTGTCTCACTGTTTGTCACTATAGTGTCCACTATGACACAAAAATAATGTGGTTTTGTCAAATTTATAGCTTGAAATGCTTCAACTTCAACCGTTGTGTGCTTCCCTATTTTCCCTTTTTCTCTTTTCTCCCCCTTTTTCATTGGAAGGTATAAACTCCAACGACGTTATTTTTATGCCCCGATGACAAATAGTGTGACATAGTGTCACGAAACGTGACAATTCATAAAAAAATTAACGAGAAACAAATAGTTAGACTATAGTGAAAGAAAAAAACAAGAAGTCATGGACTATATTAGGGTTTTTCATTTCTTAGGGACTAAATTGCATGACTCTAAAAAAGTCAAGGACCAATTTGCTAATTTACTCAATAAATGTTGTTTTGAACTTATAAAGCGCTTTATCAAAAAATTGTAAAAACTTGTAAAAAGTGTCTTATATAAAAGACAAGAGAAAATATATTGATTATATTAATGAAAAAAATAATCAACTGTAATGTGAAATTTAATTTGCTCTTCAATGACAGCAAGCCTACCAATTTGACATTCCGTTGAAGATTTTAAATGGGTAAACAGCAACTAGCATCGTGTGTGTGGAAATAATTAACCAATACGCAGCTATGGAATTTTTTACCCCATTACCTTCCTACAGTTAGCGCGGGATGATTCTTGCTGTGTCTTTAATTTTTTTTTCTTCATTTTATTCTTCTATTAGAAGGGTGATTCTGTGGAATTTTACCCATTTCTATATCCAGGGCCGGTCCAGGGAGGCAGTAAAGTAATCGCTTTAGGCCTCCCCTATTACAATTTACAAGACCTCAAATTATTTTATATATATATTTTATATATTAAAATTAAGAGTAAAATATATTTGTAGTTTTTATAAAATTAAATAAATTTAATTTTAGTTCTCATAACTTAAAATTGATATGTTGAGTCTCTCTCTTTTTTAAATCAACTTAAATTAGTTTTTATTAGGCGTGTTTTTAGTCTCCAGTATTTCGATGTATTTTTAGTTCCTAGAGATAGACATATTAAGGATTAATTTGAGGTGGTTTTAAAAAAAATAGAAACTCAACCACATTGATTTTAAATTTTGAGAATCAAACCCAAATATGCTTAAATTTATAAAGATTAAAAATATATTTTACCAAAATTTAATAAAATCTTTATATTAAATATAAAAATATTACTGATTATTAGTTAATATAGATAATAATTAAAAATACATTTTTCTTATAAATTTTTTTAATTTAATATAAGTTTCTTTTATTAAAAAAGACTCATTTTTTTTAAAAAAATTGTATGTCATTTATGATCTTTTTTTTTGTCAACTCATTTACGATCTTTTATCTCTTAGAATTATGCCTTCTTCTTATAACTTGCTTTAGACCTACATATATGTTGGGTTGTCTCGTTCTATATCATGTACGGGCTTGTTAATAAGGAGGACATTTAATCCCTAAAAAAATGAAATGTAATAAAAGGATTATGGAGTGTGTTTCAATTACGTTTAACGTTATTTTGGAATAAACCATACGCTATTGTAGAGATGTGGTTTCGATGGGAAGCATTGGCCTATCCACTTACAAGCGATGTACTTAACTATTTGCTTTTCTTATTCTTAACCTTTTTCCGCTATTGTATAACTAAAACCATTGATTGAACTAATAATTCAGTATGGAGCAGCTGGCAATAGCGGAATCTAGCCTTTCTTTTCCAAAAGCATATTTTTGAAGGAATAAGCTCTCAATCTCAACCAACCCTGAAGAAACTTATGTGGATGAGATTCAATGTACGGTCCTTAGGAAAGAGCGTACAAAAACACAGTTTAGAAATCTACGAAAGTGACAAAATTATTAATTATATAAGATCGCGCCCAAGCAATACTTTCCCTTCGGCTCAGCTAAGGTAACTAATTAATTACATATCCATGCGTTATTGTTAATTACATATATACTCTCTTGAAAGCACTCACATTTGCTTTGTTGAGTCAGTTTAGGATGGCTGTGAGTTTTAAAATTTTTATTTTTAAAAATTTTGAATTAAATTTATATAAATCAAAACTAAAAATTAAAAATAACTTTTTATAATTTTTAAAATATTTATTTTAAAAATCACAAAAATAAATTTTTCAATATTTAATTTAAAATTATAAAAATTTAATCGAAAACTCACGGCCACCCAAAGAATCCCTTAATTTACCAATGTAATTAAATGCATTTAATTATTGACCATAAATAAAGGCAAAAATCAGGTGAACCTTGTGCTTAAGACTCGGTGCCTTTTGGTTTAGATTTGGCGCAATATAATACATAATCAATTCCAGGTAATTGACTTTTAATTACTCTCATTCAACATATTTTATAAAACACACCTTATTTTATTTATTATAAAATCAATTCTATTTAAGTTTAAGCTAAACGGAAACTCAATTAATCTACTTCGTCACTCCAGCTATATTGTCTTGGCAGCCATTCCTTCGAATGTCTCATTCATCAATACAGTATATTGCAAACGTGACTGGCTAGAGGAGTTATTGCGTGTGTCTTCTTTCCAAAAATTAATCATTGCACGAGAAGCAACCAAGGCATGTCAGCTTAATATTGGGTATCAAACAGCATCAGGACCCCGCACTGCATGTGATGGGATAGGATCACTATTTTGTATTTTCACTTGCTTTACTGGACATTTTCATTGATCCCAAAATAAAAAGTACATAAATTTCTTTATTAGGAAGTAGCCACGGACAATAGTTGCCCCTCATTATCTGCAAACAACTGACCCACTAGGCCCACCCTGATCAGTCCATACTCTCTCCATTTACGGGAATTTTTCAGTAAGAGAGAGATAGACTTATAAATATGTGTGGGTTCTACTAAAGAATTCCAGCAAATAGAGAGGATCCTCACTGCACCTGGTGGTTGAGTAATTTATCCTGAGATTTTAGATTTAAATCTCAATACATTCCTTATATACTGGAAAAAAAAACTCCTAATGAAGTCATTTTAATTATCAAGTAATTAACTTTAGGCAAGTTATGTCACAAAGCATTTACGTACGATGATAACCAGGGATTTCTGAAGAATGTAACCCAGACGGCAGGGAGAGAGAGAGCGCTAGTGATTGTTGTGTTCGATCGCCATCTCTGTATGAAATGTTACTGTATATATGTCATTATCACATAACTAATGCATGTAAAATCATGTGTCGAGAAACAGGATAGGATTAATGGGGACTAGTCTTGTGTCACCAATATCAAGATGTATGATGGTGGAAAAATGAGTATCAATAAATGTACTACCTCCGTTCCTTATTATAATACCTTCTCAACCGTTGTATACAATTTAAGAAAAGTTAGTTAATGTATTGGTTTTTTAAAAAATATAATAGCATTCCAAATATACCCCTATTTAAAAGTCACTGTATTTTAGAAACATTAATGGTGACATGGTGGAAGACTACAAAATTCACTTTCCAATGAGGTAGTTGAGCATATGGATAAAACTTCATTAATTACTCACACTCATCAATATATAGGGAATAAAAGAGTTTAATATTAATGAATGACAAATATGGAAAAAATAATTAATTTACCTAAAAATCTGCAAAGGATCTTATATTAAGGGACATCCAATTTTTTTAGAAGGGGTCTTATAAATAGGGATGGAGGGAGTATAACTTTTTCTTCAATTTTTCGCATTTATTGTGGAAATTCATCTATACTTAAGCTAAATTCTTTATATTTTGTAAGAGTTATACTTAAGTGTATTTTTTATCGTATACTCCCTCCATTCCATTTTGACAGTCGTTTAAGTTTTCTACACACAAATTAAGAACAATAATAAATGAGTTAAAAGACATAGTAATCTTACTAAATTACCCTTATTAATTTACTACACGTTTTTTTTTTTCATTTTACCTAAATATATTAATGAGTAGTGTGGTGCACAGTTTTTTAAGTTTCTTTTCCCATAAAAGTGGGAGGGTAAAAATAGAAAACTAACATTAATACTCACATAGAAACTAGAGAACAACTCATATTATGAAAAAAATTTATTTTCCTAAAAGACTATCAATATGAAATGGAGGGAGTACTTCAGAACATTGTCAATTAGTTAATAATTAATTTTTTGTGAGAAAATTGTTAGTTAATAATCAACCATGAATTGTTTTGTAAATTCGATAACAATATCTTTATCAACAACTGATTTTAGCTCATTATCACATGCACATAACCTTTTTTTTTTTTTTTTTGGTTTCTTACCTTGTACTAAAAACTTCATATAATTGTTAACGTAATTATCATTTTGGCTTCGGCTGTATGTAGTGGTACCGGAGGGAAAGCAATTGTCTGCTTTTGGGCTTTCCTAGGATCTTAATCCTCTGTGAATCGCTGAATCTATTGGCTGAAATAAAAACTGGATAGCATTTTGGTTTTAAAAAAAAAAATGGGGTGAGAGAGGCTCGAACTCTCGACCTCAGGATAACTCAGAAGCTATGAGACCTACGCGCTAGCCAACTGCGCCACCACCCCTGTGTGTTACATGAGGCAATAGTATGATTAATATAGTATACAATAAATAAATTATACCACCCAAGACTCGTGCGATGGGAAGTGGGAACAAGAACAATGGTTCCACCTCCTACTCAGGTTTGCTCTCGCAGCTGAAGAGAACATATTCAATAGATGGGGCTTAGTTTACTAGTTTAAGCCCAGCAACAATGTATGTGGAAGAGAAGTTAAGTCCAATAGAAAGCCCACATCTCGAATTGAAGCCCCACTTTTTGTATTCGGCAGCTTGGATTTTGCTTCCCACTTTTTTACTATTGAGTTGAGCTTGAGCTACTATTCTTAAGGGGGCAATATTGACATTTTAAGTACATTGCTCGTGTTTTTCAAACTCTATGCTGGGCCGGCTATTTGCATTCACCTGGATCGAGGCCCATGAATGGTTTAACCAGGAAAATTAAAATTTTAAGTAGACTGCTAAGGCTTTTCAATGTATATATATATATATATATTTTTTTTTTTTTTGGTCGAACTTTCAATGTATATATCTGTTGATAGATATGCGTATTCTCTGTTTTGGGCTTGGCCCAGTTTGTAAGTGTCGCTTCGGCTTTTTCTTGAATGCATATCTTAGTTGAACAAAAAAAAAAGTAACTGCTACATTTTGTCCTACTCCTACTGCATGAAAAAAAAAAAAAAACACCTATCAAATTGATTCAAATCTCTGATTCTTTCCTATCACTTCTACCTTTCCGCTTTACTGCAATACTCCTGTATTTCAATTCATTTTCTTGTGCCCCGACCTACTTTGTGTTAATCTTCCCCTTCGGATCCTCCATGGAAGCTAGTTCATTTAGTTATCTCAGTATTAATGCCATACTTTCCCTCTGTTTTATAGCAATTCCACTGCATGCTCTCTCCTTCGTGCGTTTTAAGAGGTTTGATTTTCTTTTCTTTCTTTTATACATTTGATGCTATTTGATTGGTCCATTGTTTTATTGGATATGTTCATCTAGAATTTTTAGTTTACATTTGTGATCCTTAGTAAGATTGTTAGCTAGATTTGGTTTTAATAGTGATGAAAAATTCTCACTAACCAACCGGTTATGGTTCTTGTTTCTCTCCTTTTAAATTGACAGACTGAACTTAAAGCTTGGTTTTGTAATCATGTGTTTGATGTGTGTTTTGTGTTGCATATTAATGCACACTATCTGCTTGTGATAATCCCTTTGTGAGAAACTTACAATAACAAAAGCTGCATGTTGAAAAATTGTTAGAAAATGTCCTGAGTGAAATATTGATATGACTATTGACAAATGCCACAACTTTAAGTTACTATTGCTCATGCCACATGGTCCAAAGAATGAAGTCTCATTATTGGATAATTCTCATAATAGTTAATCAGTAAGTTAGTTAGTAGTCTGTTCAGTTAGTTTGTTATTCTGTTTTCTGTTAGTTTTATTACAGTTAGCTTTCTGTTATTTCCCCTCTTGTATATATAATCTAGAATAGCCTTCCTGTATAGCACAATTCAAGCATATCAATCAACAACAATTGATGTACATTCAGCTACATAGCTCTCTTCTTTCTTCCTTTCTTTTCACAACCGTTTTATGGTTATCAGAGCTCTCATCTGAGAGCTCTGCTGCGCTTCCTTCCCCATGGCAGAAGAAGAACAACCTGTAATCAACAAGAATGAGAAAGAAGACAACCTCCAAGACCCAAACAGTCCCTACTACCTTCATCCAACAGAAAATGCTGGAAGCCTTCCAGTTTCACCAGTCTTGGAAGGTCCCAACTATCACACCTGGAGCAGACTCATGATGAGAGCCTTACTGTCCAAGAACAAATTCCCCTTTGTTGATGGAACCATCCGAGAACCAGCTGCTGATCATCCCCTTCACTCTGTATGGGTTAGATGCAACACTATGGTAATATCTTGGATCACCCGCTCAATTTCTTCACAAATCGCTCAAAGCATTGTTTACATTGATAATGCATATGACTTATGGAGTGATTTAAAGGAAAGATTTTCAAAAGGAGATTATTTTAGAATGTCTGACATGCTGCAAGATTTACATTCAACTAAACAAGGAGAAAGAACCATTGCTAGCTATTTCACAGACCTAAAGATTTTATGGTATCAAGGCAAGAAAGGCAAAGAAAGGAAGAAAGAAGAGAAAGCTATGTAGCTGAATGTACATCAATTGTTATTGATTGATATGCTTGAATTGTGCTATACAGGAAGGCTATTCTAGATTATATATACAAGAGGGAAAATAACAGAAAGCTAACTGTAATAAAACTAACAGAAAACAGAATAACAAACTAACTGAACAGACTACTAACTAACTTACTGATTAACTATTATGAGAATTATCCAATACTCATAGTTAATTTGTTTCTCCTTCCATTGTAGTTAGGACAGATTGGAGTGGGTAACAATTGATGATGGAAGTCCAAGAAGCATCTTTTTTGGATCATATTTTGTTCTCTTCTTTGTTTTCAATGTGTTGTGTCTACCAAGTTAATGGTGTCATTTTATTTAAAATATTTTTTCCAATTAGGGATACTGGTTTCATATTTCATATTTCAATTTTGATTGGGAGGCAATCATATTATTTGGAATTGTTAAGTCCTTGCTTAGAAGGTACCCTGAAAAAGGAATGAGTGAAGATGTGGCTTATAACAACACTATTAAGTCGATAATAGGAATTATATTTAAATAAAACCATGCATTGTGTTCCTTTCCAGATCTATGGTAGAGCATCTTGCTTTTAATCGATGCTTAATATTCCTTGTTTTTATTTCATGGTAGAGCAACATTAATTTTGTAAAAGACCAGTGTATTTGGCTTAAGCCTGTGTTTGGTAGGATAGAAATACAAAGGAAATAGTGATTAGGGAGGGAGATAAAAAAGAAGCAAGAGAGTTTACATTAATGAAATAGCGTGAAAATGAAAAAGTGGTATGGGGGAAGCTTTGTGCATTTTTGTCTTAAAGACGAGAAACGGAGAGAGGTGGTTTGAGTTGACATTTTAGCAAAAACGGTAGTTTGTTGTGAAAAAAAAATTCTCTCATCTTTTTTTTCTTCAGCCAAACAACTACTAGGATTTTTCTCATACTAAATAATCTAAAAATCATCTCCATCTCATTACTATTTCTCTCTCTATTTTCACTCAGATCAAACAAAGTGTAAGGGTTCTTCCTGTTGATTTGCTATTAAAGGTTTGAAAATATAAGGCAAAACTACTTCCGTCATGGAGTTGGTAATTTTGCAGTAAAATTACTGTTTTTGGCCAATGGTGGGTTTATGGCAATGTTTTAAAAACCAGATCGGTGATTAAACCGGTGGAGTTACTGGTTCACGGTTCATTGGTTGAACCGTAGTTGAACCGTGGTCGAACCGGTAACAATTAAATCTATTTTTTAAATATTATATACAACTATAAAATAAAAAATTAATAATAAATATCATATTATAAAATTTTAAATATAATTTATGGTCATTTAATCATATTTTTATATATTATTTAAATGGTTTCCCTTATGAAATGGATTTCTATTCATTTAATTTAAGTGTAAAGTGTTTTTATATATATTATTATGCATACATATATCAATGGAAAGTTGCTGGCATAGTGGTTAAAGGGTATCTTCAGTATGCTGGCAGTCACAGGTATATGGTAACTAAACTCTGTACCATCTTTTTTTCGTCCGGTGTAATTTGTAGGAAATTTGTAGATGGACTCTCTACAAGGTTACTTTATCTCAAATTTGCTTCTGGTATAACTCCCTTGCAATTTTTCAAATCATTTTTCATTTATCAGAATATTAAACCATGGAAAAAGAAATGTTATTACATGCTGATTTAGTTTTTTTATATCGAGGCATCTGCATCTATGGAATGTTTTGACCCATATTATTATTGTCTATGTACTCGATTGTTGTTGTTCAGCTGATTGCTTATATACACATGTAGCTTAAGTTGCCAAAAGAATTGATACAATCAGTAAAGCTAGAAGAGATAAAACTTGAAGGAGTAGCGCAAGCTAGCCTTTATTCTATCATCCAATTCATCATACAACAAAACATTGCCTTCAGACTTCAGACCTATTTTATTATATTTCTTCTATCATTCCTATACAGGCCAAATTAGCTACTTCATATATTGCAAATGCTATG
The DNA here is from genome assembly GCA_026901365.1 of Sesbania bispinosa. Classification (NCBI taxonomy): domain Eukaryota; kingdom Viridiplantae; phylum Streptophyta; class Magnoliopsida; order Fabales; family Fabaceae; genus Sesbania; species Sesbania bispinosa. The sequence continues at coordinate 13,243 of QLOH01001119.1, read as the reverse complement.
GTTGCAAGTATTTACCCATGGAAAGTAATGAGACAAATATTAAGAAATATAATCATTATCTTTATTTATATCAAAATTATTTTTTAATTTCTTAATATATTTTTATTTTTTAAATGTTATTTTTTATAATTATCTCAGTTGTTAATTAATTAAGTACAAAAGTATGATTAATAAAATAATAGTTAACTGTAACAAGTTATACGAACTATCAATGCTAAAGCCAAACATTATTATTTGTGATTAAAAGGTTCTTGTTTGAGATAAAAAGCCTCACACGACTGGTGGAAGCCTGTCTTCAATTATTTACCTAGTTGTATTTTCTTACTACATGGAAATCAACCTGCTGCCTCTGTTTATTGGAGTGAATTCAAATTTGCTACCAAGGAGATAGAGAGAATGATGAGTTTTTTTCTCTTCTACTTCTCTACTTTTATTATTATTATAATTATAATTATGAACTTTACATTGCATTCTTCAAATTTGAGATGGAAAAGTGTGCTTTGTTGTATTTTTTTCAGAAGATTGAATCACAATGTTTTGTGAAGAAATCAAATTCTTGTGGGCAGATTGTTCTGGAATTGGCATATAAACCCTTCAAAGAGGAAGACTTGGCCAAGGGTTTTGAAGGCACATGATCAGTACAAAAAGCTCCTTGAAGGCACTCCCAAAGGGGGCACTTGGCAACTCTCTCACGTATTTAAACAACTAGTAGTGTGACTGGTTTGGCTGAGTGGATTTTTCATTTCTTTACATTTTAAGCAAAATCATTAGATCTTTTTCAAAATAATTAAGAAAAAGAAGATAATACAATGCGAGTGTTACTGTGTTAGAGACAGAAACTGATTGAAATAGTACATGTATGTTAAATTCGATCTGAGTTAGTTTTTGTATTGTATGAAACTATTGCTAGGTTTACTATACAGAGCATGAAATAGAACAAAGATCCAAGGTGCTTCATTATGCTATGAGATGCTAATAAGTTTCAAAATAATACAGAGCATATATTTTTGATAAATCAGGTTGTGGTGTTCATTTTAGCCTACTTTCTAAAGTTTGCTATGAAATTGGAAATTCTTGGTCGCTGGATTACCTTATAGATAGCATTTTTGCATTATTTAAGAAGCACATTGAGTCAGATATTCATAATGCACATATTGGTCCCTTTCTTATTTTCACCTCTAAACTTCACAGCTAATACTTTTATTCCCTCCGCCGTTTTTTTTGGCAGATCAGAATTAATAACAGCATTGTCTCATTCATTAGAGAGGTAATCTACAAGATTAAATGCAGGAGTGAGGTGTGTCTATCTTCTGTAAATTAGTACCAATGACTATCTTTCTATATAGAAGCATCTTTTTTTGGATCATATTATGTTCTCTTCTTTGTTTTCAATGTGTTGTGTCTACCAAGTTAATAGTGTCATCTTATTCAAAATATTTGTTCCAATTAGGGTAGGGATACTGGTTTCATATTTCAATTTTGATTGGGATGCAATCATTATTTGGAACTGTTCATAGAATTATTAAATCCTTGCTTAGAAGGTACCTGAAAAAGGAATGAGTGAAGATGTGGCTTATAACAACACTATTAATTAAGTCGATAATAGGAATTATATTTAAATAAAACCATGCATTGTATTCCTTCCCGGATCTATGGCAGAGCATCTTGCTTTTAATCCTTGCTTCATATTCCTAGTTTATATTAATTTCATGGTAGAGCAACATTAATTTTGTCAAAAAACCATTGGATTTCGCTTAAGCCTGTGTTTGGTAAGATATACAGCGGAAATAGGATATAATGAGAACTGACAAAATTGGATGAGACTTAGCTATTAGTTTGCTACAGATAGGTAGAAAGTTACAAATATTGCTATAAATTAGCTACAAAATGATTTCCTAGCTAATTGAGAAGTAATAATAACCTTCCCCCAACCTATCTATCTATTATCTATTATAATATGTAAAAGCTGAAGCGCGAGATCTCACGATGACACATCAACCTTATTCCCATATTTCATTTTGCCAACTCAGCATTTTTATTGAGTTGTCATTGTTCAATCCCTCAATTTCTTATGATTTGACCTTTGGATTGAGATGAATGGATACAAGCAATTACAAACTTTAATTCAAGTGCATTTATGGACATCAATGACTTTTTCACAATATTTTTTATTAATTATAAGATAATAAATCACAAATATAAATTTTTATTTTAAATACATGTAAAGTTTTTTCAATTTATTATAAAAGGTAATATATATAATAATAATTATATTTGATATACTTAATATCACATTTTTTAATTTATTAAAAATATCATATTTTATTTATTCACTTGCATGAGCAACACATAAGTCTCAATATACAAAATGATTCCACGATGATATAATAATTTTTTTATTATATCTATTTTTAATATATGTAACTATTCTTAAAAAAAATATTTTAAAAAATCCCCGCAATGCGCACGTATATAAATTTAATATATTAAAACTGAGTCACGAGTTAGTGTTTTTGTTTGTACATTTTTTTTACCACATTAGGATTTTATTTTATTGACACCATCTTAATATTCTAATTTTTATAATTCAATTGATCATCCACTCATATTAATTTTATTATTGAAATACTTTTAATATTTTAAAATTGTTAGTTTAATGGAATCATCATTCCCTTTTTATCATTAAAAATCTTTTAATATCTAAAAACATTATTAATTCAACAAAAAGGATAAATATCATTTTTTAATTATATTATCTCAAACTCATATTTTTTTATCAAATATATTTTTTTACTTAATTTAATACCAAAACATAAATTATATTATATATTTAATATTTTAAATTTTAATTAAAAAAATTGTAAACTCATTTCTTCACATATGTGCAACGTACGGTCAAAAACTAGTTTTGTAATTAATCCCACAAAGCAAAATTAGCTAGGGAATAGGACATTAGCTACAAAACTTGCCATAGCTAACTCATTATTTTCTTATATTGGATTGACAAATTAGTAACATTTTTAAAATATTACGGAACAAGTAAAATGAGAAAATCGGTAATATTTTATAAATTTTATTAATAACATATCAAAATATTACTAAGTGCGAACGCAGGTTGGCACAAATGATCAAGGATCCGGAGGAAAACTTTTTGTCTCCCCATGGACACTGGTTCAAATCTGGAATCCCTATGAAACCATTTAAAATTCTGCTTGGTGGGCATTCCTCCCCAAGGAGATCCTTTAGCACCCAGGGGCTAAGTGTCAGAAGTTGTGAGTAAGTAAAACTGCATGTGGTTTATGTCTGTCTAATAATCATCTGGGTGGGTCCCTGGTGAAACGCCCTGCCTAGTAGGATTGGAGGTGCCATCTCCTTCCTACCATTTTTTTGTACTGAAAAAAATATTACTAAGTATATGTTTAGATAATAGTTATAAAACATAATAACTAATTCTAATACACAAAATACTGAAGTAATAACTTGTTGCTTTTGAGAGGACGTACATTTGAAAAAATGAAAATGATGTGCCAAACATGCTAAAGCGTTTTAGCAAAAGGGACTTTATATTGCATTTGATAGAAGGTTGCCAAATCTTATTTGTGTTACTGTAATGTAATTGATATTTGTGATCCCAAACAAAAACAAAACGTAATAGAAAATAGTTGTGACCTAGTAGTGGAAATACCATTTGCATAAGCAAGTGGACAAGAGTTCAATTCTCCCTCCTGTAATTTGGGAATTTTGTAAAATTCCCAAGCAACCGGCCAGTTCTTATCGATTTGAATGGTTCATTACCAGTTCAAATTCAATGGTTCAAATTCGGTTCAATAGTCACAATTGTCCAAATCCTTGATCAAACGGATCATGGAAGTCACGACAATCGGTTCCGTTTTTACAACACTCTGTAGTACTATGAAAGTCACAGTAATGTTGATTAATTAGATTCTGCACCAAACCTGTTTGCAGTAGTAAATATTCTCTTATTTCATTAGTTGCACTTGCACTTGTAATCATGGTAAAGGAAAATACACTCTTAATTGCTTACTGCTAGGAGCATTAATTTTCTACCTCAAATGCTACGGATCCAAACAAAATTCGCAGTCTGCTCTATCTAACTGAACTGACTAACAAAATCAATATTCCTAACAAATCTTACTAACATAATTCTAATTACTAAACAGAAACTACTAATTAAAAAAGTGAAAATAAAATCTTTTAGAAACCTTAAATGTATTTAACATTTTCTTTTTTCAGCAGTTAGAATGTCAGAATAATTTGTTATGAGATATATAATTATTCAAGCAAAAAATGAAGCTTGTAATAATTTTTTAGATATTGTTAAAGAAGATACTTTCTCCCATCTTCCGTTAGCTGATTAGATTGTGAAACATCTTTAACTATCCTAGTTTGTGTCAAGGAGTTAACTGGTTTGTTTGAATCCCAATTGCCAAAATAAATTGTAGTTGTTGAGTGTTAGAAGAGTTGGTATATATCATTGAGGGCTGACTTCATAAGATCCTGTTCCATTGAAAAGGAAGGAAATTAATTAATTCACTTTGATCAATCTGGGAGAGGTGAAGTCACTGCCCAAAAGAAGAAATATCTTTTGGGGTTAGAAGAAATGAAAGATGACTACCAAAGTGGAATTCTACTAGGAAGAAAAGATTACCAAGGGATGCTTTATATGCTAAAAGTTAGTGGGGTTAGGACTTAGGAACAAGTATTTGCTCAAACATATATTGCAACTTTAAATGACCATTGATTGGTGGGTGTTGATTGATGAAAGCCAGGTTGGGGGGGTCCCTATATATAAAAGAAATATAGAAGCATGGAAATCCAGCTCATATATATAGAGGACTTGAACACTGATGGGACCCCATGTGTAGAGGACTGCCAGTTCACGGACTAACTTATTGCATTGCAGGGTGTTTTTTAACATAAAACTAGAGGGTCCTTATAGTTGTCTCCTCATCCCTAACGCTGGCAACAAGCTATACAACAAGAAAATAGATAATCACTGCTTCTACCTCCTCCTTTCTCTGTAAGTGTTCCTATGTTGGTTCACTAGCAAAAAGTCATGTAATATATAATCATTAAAGCCAAACTATACAACATGAGAGTGCCAAACATGTATGATCCAACTATGACTGTGGTGGAATCATCCTTGAAAAGTATTGAGTGGAAGGAGAGGACATATTGTGGTTCTCATTTCTCGTGGACAAGATAATGGTGTAACAATAGTAATAAAATAATAAGTGACATGTTAGCTCTATAGTTGATATTATAAATTGTTACTGTCACGAATCACGATTGACAAGGGAATGATATGATGGTGATGGATTACATAACTCATAACACTCTAATTTTCTTTTCATGCCAACCTCCCAAAGGCTTTTTTTTTGTGTGTGTGAAGCATAAGTACCCTCTACAGTGGCAATTATGTGGAAACATTCACATCATGGTGATGCTAATCCTCTCAACTAATAACTAAAATACAAGAAGAGATAATATCTATATGATAACTTAAACCTGAGATCTTATTTAAAAAAAATCAAACATGTACCACTTGAACCAATCACTCATCGGTAACCTGCAAATGACTTGCTTGCACATGATTTCCTATCTGCCCTAATCAAGAACTGAAGATATCATTCTCCTTTTTATCAAACCTAACTGCAACTGTTCCTTTACGATTTGGTTGATTTGCTAATAGTCTATGATTTTCGGATTCAGGCTTAGGGATATGGGATCATGTGATGTGGGATATATTTTGGTCCCAACAGGGAAAAAGGTGTATAATAGTGATTGGTGCTGTTGATTAATTACCCAAGCACATGTTTCTTGGTATATATACATATATACCCTTAATAACTTTATATAAAATCCAAAACTAATGAATACAATTGTTGAATCATACAATACAAGGTTGATTTAAAAAATTGACAGTATAAGAAATATAATCACTCGAGTCAAACTGCATGGAAAGTTGTGGAGGAAATAAAAATTCCATCCAATTCTCTATCTGAACCAAAGCTGCAAACCACACCACGCACCGTTCCCCCTCTCAAACATTATTTATATGTACAATTTCTTCTTTCCATGTAAAATGGCCCATCTTATGATGATCGAAAGATCCATATCTCCTTTTGTTTGTTAAGAGTAAATAAATTATATAAGGATATACAACCAAAAAGGAATCCATGTGAAAAAAAAGTTTGATATCTGTGGTTGTGTTACACAGAAAAAACGAACCCAAAAGTCTAGTAGTGGAGAAAAACACAAGGACAAGCAAATAGGATTAGTTAAGGTAGCAAAAACAGAAAATTAATTGGATGGTGGGAGTATAATGCTGAGACAGAGAGGACAGACACACTTGTCACACAATACTACAGAAACCCATTCCCCTTCTTCTTCATTTTCTCTTGGCCAGCAAATTAGAGTTAGCACCTGCTGTCAGATCTCTCCCTCTCCCTCTCCTTCTCTCTCATTTAATAAAAAATTATAAGTTTCTTTCCTTTTCATATATATAAATTTTTTGTTGTAATAATCCAACCAACACCTCTGTTCCAAACAACCATCAAATAATAACAATAATACATCATCATAAACCATACCCACCACCTCTTTCTTTTCTCTCTAGACATATATAGCATAGAGCAGAAGATTTCATGGAACTTTTGGCTAAGAAGAAACAGCTTAAATGAGTGACATGACGAGTCTTCATGCACAAACACACATTTCTTCTTCTTTTGATACCATGGCTTACCCACCACATTATCGATCATCACAGTTGGGAGACACAACATTCACTAAATTGTTTGTTGGAGGACTCGCATGGGAGACTCCCACAGAAGAAATGCGCAAATATTTCGAGCAGTTCGGAGACATTCTTGAGGCTGTCATTATCACTGACAAGAACACAGGAAAATCCAAAGGCTATGGATTCGTATGTTAATTAATTTCTCTCCATGCCCAAATGCCAAGTTTTATATATATGTCTTTATTGACTTGAAAGTTTGATACTTTATTATTCATCCTACAAATAATAGGTAACATTCTGTGATGAGGAATCAGCAAGAAGGGCTTGTGCTGATCCAAACCCAGTAATAGATGGAAGAAGAGCAAATTGTAACATTGCTTCTTTGGGAAGGACTCGACCATCACCACCAAGAGGTCAATTTAAATCCTGAATTTGCTGAATTACTATATAGTTTTTTTATTAATTTCTCCATATGAAGAGGTGAGATTTTGGTGTGTGGTAATGCAGGAAGGAATATAGTTCAAGCAGGAGGAGGAAAAGCACAAGTTGTGGCGTCGTACAGTGGTGTTCCGGCAGTAGGACCACCATCACTGCCGCCACCAGCACCACCTCTTATGTACACACCATATGGGTGAGTGAGTTAGCTTTGTTCATTAATTATACATGTCACTCTTAGTCAAAGTAAGTGGTCCATGGTATTAATGGAGAAGTGCATATAGACACACATCTTACTGTCTTCATATGATACTTGACTGCTCCTCACTGGTTATAGTAGGTATCAGTGTCTGCCTCAAAATCATATCATATCCTAATAAAAGTACACAAGGAAAGGAAAAGGTTCCTCTGATCAGTCATGCACATAATAATGTGCATAATTTCACAATCCCAATTCCAATAAAGTAATTTACATATGATTATGAATAAATTAGCTCAACATATATGTGTGGTCATTAATTCTAATTAACCATTAAGTTGTATGGTTATTCACATATGATATAGATTCAACTATGAGAATAGTAGAAATGCTGACCAAATTAAAACAGCTAATGATCAATTGATATATATGTAATTAATCTATATCTCTGGCAGTGCTTTTACGTATATCTATGTCTCATACTCATAGTGGTCCCTGCATCAATTAATTTGATATATGATCTTGTACAAGATAAAATCTCATAGCTCTGGTTAGTTTTGCATGTTCTGAAACGTTGAGTCATTTTCACGCCAGCGTGTGATCTTATATAAGGGCTTTAGAATAGTATGTAAAATTTAACTACAAATGAATGAACTTTTAAAAGAGTTAAAATAAATACAATAAATCAATTCTTTAAGTTGAAATTAGTTATTTATAAAGAAGTTAAATGAGAGAAGTTTATCCAAATGATCCCTTACTCAATTTGATAAGCTGCGTGGTAACTTTGATCACAGTTTAATTATTTAGTTCTATCAGTATTTGGATGACTTTAACAGTGAATTGCTCATCAGTTTAATTAATTCTACTCCATAGTGTGCAAAATGGAGGCAATTACTGAAATGTTACATATCAGACCACATCGTAGGCACAGGACATTAATCTCTCTATCTATATATATATACATTGATCAATGAAGGAACCCACGACATGTTACTGATATTAATTGTTACTGTCCTCACTGGAGCCTTACATTACATATTAAGCTCACCAGTGCACAACAAAAAAGAAGCAATGTATATATACTACACATTTTTTTTTCCTTTCATATTTAATTTCCTTGCTAACAATTAAAGTCCTTTCAACTCTACTCTTGCAGCTATACAACCTACACTCCTGATTATGGTTACCACCAAGTAAGAGTCTCTTTCTCCCTTAGTAATTAATTAATAACATGTAGTTATTAATGCTCTTAAACTAAATTAGCTAGTGGAGTAATGAATTAATAATGTTAGGTGAATGATTGTATTGTATGAGCACAGGGCACATTGTACAACCCACAGTACTATCAACAACTCTATGGACCATCATCTCCTAACATGGGCATTGGTTCCCCATCATATTACTATGGCTATTCTGTGCAAGCACCACCAAGAAGCACATTTTCTTCACCTCAAGCAAATCGAGTATCAGCTGGACCCTCTTATCTATACTATCCTACACCTATGGATGTCTCCTTCTCTGGATATCGTCCACCCCAACAATCACCAATAAGGCAACCCTTTTCTTCCTCTACTGGTACCTTTTCTTTACTACTCTGTTCTATTCTTTAATTTAACTTACTTTTTCATCCTTCCATTATTCTTTCTTTCTTTCAATTATATCACACACACCCACATAGTGAGACTGAGAGTGAGATGCACACACAGACTTATGAATTATGATGCTCATATTGACACACACATATATAAAATATAATATGATTTGGCTGCACTACCTTTGACATGGGGGTCCACATGGGCAACCCCAGACCCATGTGAATGAGCTGTACATATAACAGTAATGTATATATAATGGGTCAATGTGGAAGAATTTCATGAGTGAGAGAGTCATCCTGTAAAAATAACAATGAATGCATGTGGTTTCAATGGATATAATTATAGTTTCACATACATTTTGGGCTGAGAGATAGAAAGGGAACAGAGGGAAAGTGATCAATGGATTATTTATAGTTGGATTTTAAAATAGGTAATGTGGTAATATATGCTTTTAAAAAAAGCAGTCAAATCAAAAGTTCTTGCATTGACTCACATTGCATGTAAGACATTACCTTGGCTGATGTGAGTTTTGAGCAATTCTTGTATGCGAACAGTCTTTATAATCACAATTAATTAAAAAATTAAAAAATATTTAAATTAATATTTAAATTATTTTTTACTTTTAATTTATTATATAAAATAGTCGTACGTGAGAATTATTCATAAGTTTTAGTGTGTGTTTGGTATAACGTTGAAATTAATTAAACTCGAATTTAAATTTTTCAACGCAACTATTTCTAGCATTAAAAACGTGAATTTACCACATTTCAATACTAAACCAAACATGCTCTTAATTTTAAAAATTGTGATGGAATAGTACATATTTTATTTGCCCCTCCTTTTATTGATTTTGATCATTCTTGTAGGTAGTGTGGAAGTGATTGACATCAATACTTTATTTCATTTTTATCTAATAATAATAATAATTAAAATATTTATATTTCGCTCTATTTTTTACTTTCCTTCTAATTTTTCATATACTGACAAACATAAACTGAATGTGTGTAGATCATTAGCTTGTTTATTTTAACTTTTGAAAATATAAAACCATGGTTTTACAAAATTGATTTAAATCACTTTCATTTAACATGCTTCGTAAAACGTGTATCACTCATTTCAACCATTAATTTTCAAAATCAATTTTACTCAACCGTAAACTAAACGGACACCATGTCAATATAATCTGCTTGCCTGTCATACACGTATACAAGAGCCAACTAAACGATTAAAATGGCATAATGAATGACATTGTTAAACATCATTTATATATCTTTATTTTGATGATCTCTATGTTTAGCACAACTTTAATTATTCTATATGGTTGGTCTTGATCAGATTCACAGACTCAGCAGCCTACCTCTTCTGAGAGACAGCATTCGGAGTAGTTATAACTTCAGAAAGTTCAAACACCTAAGGGAAGAAACTAATAAATATATATACCTGCTAGGTTTGAACTCTTTAAGTTAAATTTCATCGCATTAATTCTTCATCTTTTTCCGCATTATATCTTAATTTTTTTTGGATCCACAAGTTGTCACCTAAGGAAATAATGGTTCAGCTTATCACGTGCCACAGATCTATATATATATATATATATATACACTCCATATGGTATTCAAAAGGGCTAATCAACTTGACAACCTCAAAATTCAAGTTCAACCTTTATCTTTATTCTCTTTTCCAATTTTCAGGGACTTTCAATCCAAACAGCTTTTTGCTAATTATTACTACTATATTACTATTAGTCATATTTACTCTTTTTTTGTCAAATGCTTAATAAAAGACTACCACATATATATATATATATATATATATATATATATATATATATAAGAATTCATGAGGCCCATGTTACTTGGTCAATCAACACTCAATTTTGTGAACCCAGCTATTTGGTCATATTCCAGGACTTGTGTATAAAATGAAGGACGAGATGCTAACCTCGCTAGGGCCGGTGTGACAGAAAGAGAAATAAATGGAAAAAAAAAAAAGAACTGATTTTTGTGACCATTAGATTACTATTATATCTTCGACCAAAAAAGAAATTACTATTATGTCATACAAAAAATAATTGACTATACTAGGGAATTAGTACCTAAGAGATACCTGATCATGTAGCTTAGTTCCTGAGAGATTCAAAATTCCAAAATAGTTCTTGAGAGATTGTTCTGTCATGCAAAATGACCCCTATAGTGCAAAATGGTCCCCGTAAAACAAGCAGATCAATCGTTGCGACATTAAAAATCATTAAATTAGTCCTTGAAAAATGACGTTTCGGACCATTTTGCATGACGAAGCAATCTCTCAAGGACCATTTTAAAATTTTAAATCTTTATTTTTAGTCCCTGTAAATGGACCGAGTTTTGTTTTTAGTCCTCGTAAATGTTTTTTTTTCTTTTATATCCTCACAAATGTAATTTTTTTTTAAATTGGTCCTTGCTGTTAAATACTATGTTAACTTAAACGGTTCTTCTTCTTCTTCCCCCCTCTCTTACTGTTAAGTAAGTTCAACCCTAGAGGCAAGCTTTGGTACCAATTGAAGTTGAAGCTTTAATCACAAGAAGGGGGTTGAATTGTGATTAAATAAAATTTTCTGCAATTTCTTTCAATACTTTGTCTGCTCAAATTGATTTTGGCTTAGTATTGAAAGACAAGCTTCCAGAAGATAAAGGACTAAACTGCACAACCAGGAATTTTTCATGGACTAATTTCCTAGTTTAGTCAATAATAATTACATTTCATTTCAACAACTTCTTAACCAAAATTAATTTATGGTATGCTCATGTTTGCACATCTCATTGTGGACAATCTATATACGGTGACAGTCTATGTACATGGAACGTGTATGAAATTAACATCCCATTTTTTTAACATAAATTAAATGAGTAACGGTAGATTGACACATATTGCTAAATACAGTTTTTTTTAATCATATGTATTCTCCTATTACCCGGATAATCATGTTTGGGACTTAGTTACAGTTAAGACTTTTCATCCCCCTCTAAGAATGTATTTAGTGAGGATCAAACTCAATTAATTCTTCCTACAATCTCAATCTGCCTTGTCAATTAAACCACAACTCTTTGATTTATTGCTAAATACAAATACATACAAACATAAATATATATTCCTCAGGTACTGGATTTCTTAGACACATACACTGTGTGGGCCCCACATGTGTATGTGAGATCCACATAATGTATGTATTTATCTTTGTTTTACTAGAGAAATCTAACAGCTGGAGAGAGACCGTTCACATACCACACATACACTCATTTACTATGACTTTTCTTTTCTCTTTTATTCTTTCCCATTTCTGTCACGTATATCAATAGATCTTTTTTTCCTCTCATGGAACGTATATCAATTGATACTTTTGGATTTGTGTAACTCCTGTACGAGTAATTCTTACATGGGCACAAACCTAACACTTAATTTTTAGACACAATCAATTAAAATATTACACTTCATCAAAATAAAAAAAAAATACTTTTTGTTTGCAAAAGTCTAAAAAATAACCCACGTAAAGCCTCCCTCACTCATTTCTTCTCTCCCTCTCTCTCTTCCCGTTCCTACAACAACTCATTCCTCCATTATGACCAGAAAAAAAGAGAGAACAACATAGAAGACACATGTTATTTCTGGTGAAGATCTGGTGATGGCGGTTACAAGTGGTGATTTTCCAATGAAAGTGGTTGCTTTAGTTTTCTGATGTAAATCAACCAGATTTCCAACTTAAAGCAAATACTCAAATAAAGTAAAATATAATAATAAAAAAAGGATAATATTTCCTAAAATGAATCACCCAGCAACTCGGGAAAAAACAAAATATAGGGGAGGTGCCTCACATGGGGATTAACAGTGACAAGCCGCTAGTGATGGAGATGGTGAGTGAGCTTGTCAGAACAATGAAGCTATTCTGGTTGACCTGCGGTAATGAATGGTAATAACACGCCCAGGATTCAACATCAATGTCAAACTATGAAATAAAATGTTGGCTAAGATTGTGGATTTATGTTCAGGAGGGAGGGGAACACTGTGAGAGGGAATTAAAGAATTAATAATAAAATGAATTTATGTGATTTATTTCTATAATTTAACCATTTATATTTTTAAACTTTTATTTTTAATGAGGTGTAATATTTTAATTGATTGTGTCTAAAAATGAGGTGTTAGCTTTGTGCACATATAAGAATTACTCCTCCTGTACTAAAAAAATATGTAAAATCATCATATTGTGTATAAATAGATTTT